>OFHS01000606.1:1970-38633 GCA_900245855.1 Calvadosia cruxmelitensis
GTGTCCGTCAGGTACAGTGACAGGATACAGCTTCCGCATTGGGGCGGCAACAGTAGCAGCCCCACAAAGCTTACCAGACCACACAATCGAAATTCTCGTAAGATGGCAGAACAAAGCCCTAATTATATACTCGTTTGACTATCCAATCTCTACCTAGTATTTTGCATCTACCTTCCTGGTGGATTAGAACTGTGTAAGTGGTCATGGCGTCCATATGACCAAAGTATTGTAAGTGACTGTTATTTGGAGCTGACATTGGACAGAAACGAGTTCGCAAGGCCAGCTGTGGCTTGCACACATTCGCATTCACATTCGCTAGCTTGCATTCGCATTCGCAATTTCGCTAGCTTGCAATCGCATTTGATATTGCATTCGCTAGCTTGCAATCGCATTTACAATCGCACTCCCTAGCTTGCAATCGCATTTGCAATCGCATTCGCATTTGCTTGCCCACCTGCCAAGCACAAACGCCAACGCTCATCTGTAATGATGAGCTTAAGATTACATTAAATTCAAGTAACGAAACCATGAAGTGAGACAAACAAAATGGAGAAAGGAAACACGCCCATCATACCTGTGTTCATGCTCAACTAGAGTACTAAAATTTATTCCATAATAGCGTAATACTAATCGCTTATATTATGATTCTTCTGAGTACAACAATGTAGTCTACTAATGTTTGTTGCATTTAACCTAATGATGACTTGAACTTCGTCAATGTTGCTTTGAAGCCAACAGACTGGTAATATGGATCTGTTGAGAACTTGAGGTACATGCTTCCAGTGTGAGATACGATCTTGAAGGAACCTCGAAAGCCATAATACGAGCCAATAAAAGTGTTCACTATATAAGAAATAAATGAAAATCGATTCAGTCACAGAATTCTCAATAGGTACATATAGACATAATATTTACGTAGTTTTGTTAGATATGGTCGATTTGGTCTCGAGGTTAGTACGTGTGACTGCCAGTCAAGAGTACCGGGTTCGACGTTCGGTCTATCCGACACTTTATATTCGTTGCCTTCTGTGGTTTTAATTGTCGAAGGCCCCAAGAGATTCAAGCGATCAGCTTATTGGGCTACCTTCGTTAAATAAAATGACATTTACATCTACAAATAGGAGTTTTCCCAATTCAATCCGATCTCAATCTGCTCTGATGTTGTCCGATAACATATGAAAGTTGGGAATTGGTTTTCGTTCTGGTCTGATATCAATGCTACCTTAATACTTTGTACTTCTTCTAGGGCATCCCAAGCAGAGCAAAACAATTATGATTATGGAATAACCATAAATAATAATGGTCATTTATTTATATAGCGCTATTTCCAATCTGGTTGCCTAATAGCGCTTTACAAGTTTGGCAGCTAAATCTAATGTACAATTAAATATAATCTATTCAATGTAAGGAAACCGTTTTCATAGAATACAACAGTGGTAAAAGTTAAGAACTATGCGCAATTTCAAAAAGGTGTGTCTTCACGAGTCCTTGAAGTCCACAAGTGA
Organism: Calvadosia cruxmelitensis; assembly: GCA_900245855.1. Classification (NCBI taxonomy): domain Eukaryota; kingdom Metazoa; phylum Cnidaria; class Staurozoa; order Stauromedusae; family Kishinouyeidae; genus Calvadosia; species Calvadosia cruxmelitensis. The sequence continues at coordinate 3,476 of OFHS01000606.1, forward strand.
GTGCTTGGACCTTGCCTCAGGAGGTAAGGAGTTCCACGGCAGAGGTGCAGCATAAGAAAACGCGCGGCGGCCGTATATTCGGAAATTATATACGTTCGCAGAATCAGTTGGTTGTTGTCAGCAGAGCGTAAATTCCGCTCTGGGTTGTAGATCTTGACGAGATCCGATACATAGTTCGGCGCCAGTCAATGAAGTGACTGAAACGCCAGAAGAATGACCTTAATTGTATTGGATTATTTGTTCAATCGGAAGCCATGACTATAATTATTTGATTAATATTGATATGATAGAAAATAAAAATCTAGCGATCCATCTAGCACAATTTTTGTATGGGATCTTATTTTAATATAATTATTTGCAAAGGCAATTCTTTCCTGGCGCTAATGTAGATTGTTGAACTTTTAAGCATATCGGCGTCGATACCAAAATAGTTCCAAATCAGCCGAAAAAAGAGCGAACTGAACGTGACCTACAACAACATCTTTACTATCATAATTATTTGTGATTGAGATATATCACAACTTACAGCTGATGTCAGTCACAGATTTGTAAGCATCCAATTTATCGTGCGAGTCTTGCGTGTGGAACGACTCGAAGGCCATTTCAAAGCTGTCTTCAGGTGCATATATTTCCCACACACACGTGGTCGACGAGGGATATAGACCACTCAAGAAGCCAGGTGACATAATGACGGAACCATAAGTAGTAATCAGACCACCGCAAACTGTATAAGAAAGGAGATGGAAATCATAAAATATTCAATGCACGACAATCACATGTAGAAAACCAATCATTTTGCAGAAATTTAACAAACGTTTGAAATAATTTCTCTTTGGCGTAGAAGAACGTAAACAGTTTCTCCTTTTCATTATTATCAATTTCAAGGATTGTTCTTGACTACCAAAGTTGTCAAATTTTGCTCAAAACATGCAGCTGAAAGCATCTGCATCCTGGCCTGCATTGGGATTCCTCTCTTCCGCAATCTACAACGTTCAGTTCTGATGTATCTTGGGATTTAAGCATGTTGACCAAAGTGATGAAACCAGGAACTAAAATATTTTGATTCCCATTAAAAAGTTGGAGTCAGGACGTTTCGGCTGGGGCGCTGATCTGCCTGGTACTGTTATGTTTCGGCGCCTCACCGTTTTGACGTCAAGGACGTTTCGGTTGCAAGTGAATCATCGCGAAAAGCAGTGCAAAACACAGCAAACGATCTTGCTAATGGTATTCTCCTATTGAGCTCTGTAAAGTTATCAAAGATTGAACTTGGTGAGAGGGGCATTTCAAATTTATAAATAATGATAGATCTGTGGCAAGTTCCCACGTTGAGCAAAGAAATGACGAGCACTCACATACACAAGTTTGCGGAAACCATTTTGAAACCATATGGAATTTCAAGCAAATGGTGTTCTATACATTTGTGGAAGTCTAAACAGTTGTTCCACGTTTTTTTTATTAGAGGCAGGTTAGAAGACACGAGAATCCATCATTAGCCTCGCATTAACTCTCTTCGGCTTGCAAACCTGGTTTTTGGCTGCTAAGTTCTTACTAGGATAATGGAACTTGGACTCATGCAGCTTGGATAAAGCCTGGAGTAGCCTTGTAGAATTAGGACTTTTTTTCCTTCCGGTCCTGCTTAAATTACGAAGTTTACATTTTGTGTTGAGAATTCTGTTGGAGATTGAAATGTTTTTTCTGTCGAAAGCAAATGCCTGATTTTTGACTCACGGTAACTTAATGCTGCTTTCGTGATCATTGGTTCTGCCAGCATGGTTAATTTATTTAAATAGCCTCAATTAAATCAGCTGATGTGATGCTTAGTCTCTGCATGATTTCAATAAGTAGTCTACCAACGAAGCCACTGCTGAGTCAAATTTGTTTTGTCACTTGTTGCCAGCCGCCATTGTGAATCAATATCACATGGCTTTCTACGTGACATTGTCTGATAACAAATAGCTCTTAGCCAATCAGACTGCGAGAGTCCAAATGTTATGTTATAAATTATAAATTACTCTACAAGTTACTATGAAAGTAACGATTACTTGTAACTTCGTTACTTGTAACAAAGTTACCCCCAGCCCTGGTTATAATATAAGTTATTCCTCATCTCTACGATTGATGGTTTTGAAAAGTAGGATTCTCTTCCCATACAAGAGTATCAGAGCATTCCATCGATTTGTATTTATTGCACAACGGATGCTTATACACACTAACTAATGGATGCCACAATCTAAGTAAAAATCGTGCTATACCAGAATATTTCTAATTCCTGACAGTAGACGTGGTGTTTTCAAACTGAGTACGCAGCTGCCCTTTATGAGTCTTGGCATTGTCAATAGGCCTCCATATCATTAGAAAGAATTGATCTGCATTAGAATTGTCATGCATCTTTTGCAGCGCTCTTTATTATCTCTGCACTATACTGTAGCTCTTTTGCTAATTTTCAATATTATTTCAACTATAATTATATTGGGAAACTGTTGCCGTCTTTAGATTCTCACCAGCCAACGAAATTGAACCGTCAAAATTGTTGAGTAGATTAATATTACATATTTGCTTATTCGAAGTGACTATGTCCTGTCTTGATTGAATCAACTTCCTACAATAAATGCTATTGGCACGTAATAGCACAATGAATGAGTACAGTCAATCATGTCCTACGCGGCCAGCCAGGTGAACTGTGAAACGTTGTCTCTTTACCACATGCTGTCTTTTAAGATTGATAAATTGTATTTCTTAGGCATTCAAGGAGCCATTATATGGTGGTCTTATATAACAGGTGGTCACTAAAGACAGATCATCCTTTAGAGAGTTTCAAGTTAGACAGTTCAATAAAAAAATTCAACAAATCGACTTTCATATTTCCTCCACGCTGCAAATGCAAACACATTTACCACTCAATTGTCAGGTATTTTCATATTAGCTACAATGACCTACTGTAGGTCACACTGACAAATCTAAAGAAGCCCAGTACACGCTGCTAATTAGAGTAGCCGGCTAGTAGACTAGAAAAGACAGGGTCATGTGAATGCTTACTTGAGGCTGAATATGTTGCGTCGAATCCACTGGCAGATGCTGTTTGGCTACCATCCGACAAGAAACGAACGTCGATATTGTTGGAGCTTGATGCATAAGTAACAGGGGCGGGAGGGACCCCGGACAAAATTGAAATGACACGACTGCCATCCCGCACTTCCAAGTGATCGCCTTTCTCCATTTTCAAATCTTTGATTGTCACGGTCGCCTTCTTGGTCGAGGCGACAATGATCGCCCAGCGGCAGTACAGGTTTTTGGCATAGCTACTTGGGTAGTTTGGCGACTGAAGAGTTCCAGTAGGACCAACCAACGATGCGCTGCCACATTTTCCAGCTTAGGAAAAGAGGGAGCAAAAGTTGTTATTACAAAAGAACAGAAAGTATCAACAGAATACACACAAGATGGCCATCGTTCGCTTAATTTGTAACTAACGCATATGATGCTATCATTCCTGGCATAGATATTCCACCAGATCATTGCTAATTACCACTGTACAGTAGTTTCTTACAATCAACCCTATGAGAGAAGGATCTGTGAAATCAATAGTTGGGACCAAGAGTTGTCACACTCACCAACGCAAGATGGTAGCGTTCCAGTCCATTGTCCGCTAAGCTGACATTGCCTTATTCTGTTACCAACCAACGAATAACCAGCGTTACAATCGTAGATTACAGCTCTAAGGTAAGTGAAATCTGCACCCTGAATTTCACCGTGTTGTGGAAGGCCGGGATTGCCACAATTAATTCCTATTAGCAAAGAGAAAAACAGCTATAAATCATGGAAACTCCAGAGAAATTAATAGTGTAAACAAATGCCTCCTTAGCAATTCCTTGGGAATTCACTGAGCTTTGAATAGAATCCCGCCGTTTGTAGAAAGACAATCCAACGCCTGATTTGTCAGTTTTGAGAAAATATCACATGCAAAGCAAAATAACGTCAACTGTATTAGCGTATGGTACCAAAGCTGATTTTCGAAACGATTCGGCGAAATATCGCATAAAACATTCCACTGAAATAAAACAAAAAAGAAATGCAAATGGGAAGGTATAAGATCAATAAACTTACTTGTACATGTTGGGACAGAATCAGACCACAATCCTTCGTCTAAACATTGTCGTTTAACTGAACCAGTCAATTTGAAGCCAACGTCACATGTGTAAGTGATGACACTGCCGAATGAAAAGTCCTTGCTGTCGATCTTGCCATTGGTTGGGATGTCTGGGTAGCTACAGCTGTGCCCTGTGAGCAGAAGACAATATAGACGTCAAGAAATGAAGAACTGAACTAGTTAGCTTGATTTCACAGAGTAAGATAGTCAGACAATCGGACTACAGTTTAATTTAAAATATCATTCGTCTTGTGCAAGTTGCAGCGAGTGAGTGAGGCGTTTTTACGGTAGTTGCATTTTAAATGTTACTTTCCATGCTTGACCTATTCTTCGTTGTTCTGTGGGATTTACTGAAAGGAAAAACTGTAGCGAGTAACCCGAGAATCGCATGGCACGACCAATCAAGGCTTCTCTCTTTTGAATTCACACGAATGTGAGCTTTTCTCATTTTCGTTGTAATGTAGAGTAACCTCGTATAGATCACATCGAAACATCGTACTTGAATGGGATATTGCAGCAAAGCGCAATAGGCAGCGTCCAAATCTCTTTTCAGCGCCGTTGTATATATAAGGACTGATGCATCTGCACACTTATACATCAATACAGACTCCACGCAAACTTTAAACAATGCCTCCCCTTTTGGTATCCAGCAAGGCACCTGAGTTTCACATTCGGTCAACTTTACGCGCTACAACCCATGAAAGCTCCCTCTTCGCTTTAAAGGGGCAGCAATGACCAGTGTCCTTTGAGGGAAATAATATGAAAAGAAGACGTAAACTGTCGATTTCGACGTCATAGCGTCGCTAGCGACTATGCATAAGCCAAGGCAATGACAGCCATTTGGTGAAGTTTCAGAGCTGCGTTTGTTTTGAAGCGCTTGAGTTGCAGAGCACTACGTGGATTGAATAAGTATACCATGAAGTAAATCAAATGAAGTCAGATGGGAAGTCGTCGACGCCAATGTAAATTTTTCCTAACCGCAAGTATGGAATAAGAAGAAAACTATCAATTTTTGTATGACTTACACAAGCAAAGGGGATCGATCTCACTCCATTGGCCGTTGGCTTCACAGCTTCGCTTAGCCACGCCAGATAGTCCAGAGCCTTTGTTGCATTTGTACGTAACCACAGACCCGTACGTGTAAACCGAACCAGTGATTGTACCATTGTTGAGAGGTTTGGGTGCTCCACAGTTCACAACTGAAAGAAGGCATCAATAAGCATGATTCCAGACAGTAAAATAATCATCACGAAGGCAGTGACTAAGTTATCAGAGAATAGCGAGGTATTTTGTATGAACGTTTGACCACAAATCGGCATCACGTGTAGATTAATGATCTATCTTTCGTTTGAGTTAGAGTTTGAGTTATTTGTCAAAAATATTTAAATATAATTGACAGGCAAGCACAGGAAAGTAATAATGGTTACACTAGACGTGCAGCCTAATAACATTTGCAAAACTTAGATAAATTAATGTCATATAGACGACGCTTAAACAAATACAAAGATCCCGCGGTAACTACGTCATCAGGAAGAAAGTTCCATATTGGAATTGTACGATAGCAGAATGAGTTTAATACAGAATTATTTACAGGAATGGATTGCGACTTCAGCTTTAAAGAGTTGCCACCAATTGAATATTTGGATTCTTGGATGGAAAATAGATCTTTTAGTTCAACGTCCAGAATACCATTCATCATTTTAAAAACCATACATACGTCGAACATAACACGGTGAAGTTCAAGAGATTGCATCTCAAGAAACTTCAGTCGCTCTGTGTAGCAAAGTTGATCTTTTTTTAATAAGGAACAAATCTTCTTAGTGAACTTTCGTTGAACTTTTTCGACTGTTTTGATATCTTTAATTGAAAACGGATTCCAGACTGATGAGTTAGACTCAAGTATTGGACGGACGTATGTAGTGTAAGCATGTAGGAGAATCTTTGGATTTTGAGATGTGAAGCACTTGGAGATGAGATAAGAACGTGAACTAGCTTTAGCAGCAATAGCTGCGCAATGTTTTGAAAACTTCAAATCAGATGTGACTAAAATACCAAGATCGCGAATAGAATTAGCTGACGTGAGACGTTCTTCACACAAATCATAGCTGCATTGAGTAATATTTGGATTTCCAAAATAAATAGCATTGCATTTATCCTGGGAAATCTTAAGCTGCCAGCTGTCGGCCCATTTTTGAAAAGATGACAAGGTAGAGTGGAGCGAGTTAACTTGATGATCAGTTTACCGGGGGATTGAAAATTTGGCGTCGTCAGCAAATAACTTGATATCACAAGTGTAGCCAAGGCACGATGAGATGTCATTTACAAACAGAAGGAATAGCAAAGGTCCAAGGACAGAGCCTTGAGGAACGCCGCTCGTGACTGATTGAGAATTGGAGTGGGCATTACCAGCATTGACTTTTTGTGTGCGATGAGCGAGGAAAGCGATGATCCAGTCAAGAATCTCAAAATCAATTCCGTAGGCTCGTAGTTTGGTAATGAGCTTTCCGTGGCAGACAGTATCAAAGGCTTTATTAAAGTCTATATAGTACAGCATCGATACGGGCACGTGCGTTGACATCTTTGTACCACTGATTCAATGTAGTAATCAATTGTGTGCAGGTAGACTTTCGTGAAAGGAAGCCAAATTGACTTCTGGATATCGAATTATGCGTTTTTAAATAATAAAGTAGATCGTTGGTTATATTTTTTCCATAACTTTACTTGCTATGCATGTCAATGAGATTGGTCGATAGTTATTGCTTGATGATGCGCTTCCTCTCTTAAAAACAGGACAAACAAACGCACATTTCCAAATTTCAGGCAGTTGACCAGTTAACAGAGACAGTTCGAATAGCATGGTGAAAGGTAAAGCGATTTGCGATGATATAGATTTCAGAAACAATGCAGGATAACCATCAGGAGAACGAGATGTTTTGGAAAGAAGGTTTTCTAATGCAGATAAAACTTTTTAAGAACGAAAATTCCACGAAATTAAACGATACATTTGCTGGAACTCTTCTGTCAAGCGATGGAGTAATATTATTATCATTGGTGAAGACACTTGAAAAATACGAGTTCAGCAGTTCAGCTTTTTCACCGTCATCAGTGGTTAATAAGCCATCATCTTTGTAAAGTGCTGAAACTAAATGTGTGCAATGTAATTTGTCTTTAACGAATGAATAAAACCTTGACAAGGATGGTTCATCGATGAGAGACTGCTCTTGAGAAATATGGTTGTTTGATTGATTGATTGATTGATTGATTGATTGATTGATTGATTGATTGATTGATTGATTGATTGATTAATCGATACCACCCTAATGTGTACATGTTGAATACCACTATTACAATGACAATATTTCTACTGGAACTGTAGTTGGATGTAACTGAAATAATGCTACTGATGTTGGATCTTTTTGGTTCTATCCCTGCAATAATCGATGTAATGGGCTCCATTCAAATAGTAAGATTTCTTTCTTATGATATGATGATTAAATATGCATTTCAATTCACATAGTTTGATACAAAAAACACAGATTCTTGGCAGAACTTCTGAACGTAATAAAAGTCGGCTAGCGTCTCTATACGCGTAGGACCGTAGGCATATACCTCCGTACTTGCGAGAAAAATTGTCGAACAGGCAAATCGTTCTCTCATCTCAGAAGTATAAACATTTTCCCAGTTTTAATATTTTCATAACTGATTTTACACGTAGTAAGTATGCAAAATCTTCTGAAGCTAAATAATATTTCTGCGTAGTTAAAGGCAAAACCAAGATCGTAGTATGGAATGCAGCAACGGGGCTAATCTGGGTCAATTCGTGCTCAGGCTCCTGTCCGACGAAGCTCGCCATGTGGAATCACGTTAGTGGTCCTGGTTCCGCATGATCTGGCCATCATGATCTTGTGGCCTTGCACTATCCAGGTGCTATAGTGGGTCACTCATTCTATCTGGATATTGCGAGCGAAGACAGCTACACCACTGCTAAACATACGGAAACAGATCGATGAGACGTCGGACAATGACATCGGGCATAAAATACCCAACCAACCTATATGTTTCCATAAATTTCCCTACCCACCTCAGCATAAAATATGTAAATATTAACATCAAATGGTAAGTAAGTAAATAGATGTAGTTTTCGACTGAGCATCAGTGTGACGGTGCCTCTTTGGGTCGGGGTTGTGATAGGGCTCTCATACGAGGAGAATCCAACACATGTCGCACACCTCCCATCGGATAGCACCACGGCCANGCAAGTTTGATATCTGTACACAGAAATCAATCTTTACGCCCGCAAAGGACAGTGGTCATTACCCCCCTTTAAAGGCAAGACCAAGATCGTAGTACGAAATGTAGCAACGGGGCTAATCTGGGTCGACTCGTGCTCAGGCTCCTGTCCGACAGAGCTCGCCATGTGGAATCACGTTAGTGGTCCTGGTTCCGCATGATCTGGCCATCATGATATTGTGGCCTTGCACTATCCAGGTGCTATAGTGGGTCACTCATTCTATCTGGATATTGCGAGCGAAGACAGCTACACCACTGCTAAACATACGGAAACAGATCGATGAGACGTCGGACATTGACATCGGGCATAAAATACCCAACCAACCTATATTTTTCCATAAATTTCCCTACCCACCTCAGCATAAAATATGTAAATATCAACATCAAATGGTAAGTAAGTAAATAGATGTAGTTTTCGACTGAGCATCAGTGTGACGGTGCCTCTTTGGGTCGGGGTTGTGATAGGGCTCTCATACGAGGAGAATCCAACGCATGTCGCACACCTCCCATCGGATAGCACCACGGCCACACTCATCTTGGGCTGATGAGTTTAACTATTAGAAAGTGCCTTCCACTTTCTCATGTCAGCATCTGCATACTTCTATTATCTTTCAATAGTACACTGTGCTTTTTTATTCGACACATCTATTATGTCAAGTGGTGGTACGGGGCAACACCTATGATATAATCAGGAAGAGGTCTTTAAATTTACATATCAGGTACTGCTTGCTCGAACGTTATGATTGTGCAGTGCACCATTGTCAGACTGAATGTGACGATCAAAGAGAACTGAATGCGTTGGTTCAACTTTCCCTTTGCCATTCATATTACCTTGATAGTCTATCTCAAGCCTAATTCTGTTTTATATTGTCCCTCTGAAAGATATACAGTTTTCATATAAAGCACGTACCGACACATGTTGGCGTTACTTGCGACCACGATTTGTCAGCTTGACACGTTCTGAAATTGTGATTTGCATTATCCAGTTGATAACCAACGTCGCACTGGATGATGACTGAAGAACCTTCGATCAGCGATGTCCCGATGATGCGACCGTTAGCAGGGGCACTCAGTGGCGAGCAATGATAAGCTACGACAACAAACAAAAATATATTCAAAATACAACAAACTCCAAATAAAGCATACGTGATCTCACAAGTTTTCGGCTTCATGGTGGTTCGTGTCTTGGAATGCATTAATTTTTTCTGATTTCAAATTATCTATCGATAGTAATCATTGTATCAATTTTTACAGGCAAACCACTTCCTTTGCCCTCCAGAAAGTGATTGCCCTCCATGAATGCAAACTACAGTTCATTGGAAAATGAACAGAACAACCAAGATTGATGGGGAAAAATGGCTATTGCAATATGACATCGTCTAGAATATGTTATGTCTCTAACAACTCAGGATGTGACAACAGAAAGAAGATGTAATATTAGATAATGTGAATACAATCAGGCTGGCTGGAGCCATGTTAGAGAGATAGGTATCCCAGTCTCAATTCCATACACGTAAGTGAGGCTAGCTCAAGAAGGTTACTACAAGCTACCACAGAATAGATACGCACACTTTTGATTGAAACACGGTAAAATCGTTACTGTTGTAATTCCAAAGCATGTTAGGATTTTTAGCATACAAATATAGAGATCACGGACCTGCAAACCACAATCTTACAACAACATAATTAAATGTACTAGGAGACCAAAGATGAGCAAAGTAGGGCATCCTTTGAAATTATATAAGAATTTTGTACCAAATAATTGAAAGTTGAATAATTAAATAGTGTCAAACATTTATTTCTACAAATCCAAAATAACAACGAGGTACATTGGTCACTAGTGAAAGTCGGCTCTGGTGAAAGTCCCTATAGAACATTCTTTCACACAGAATCGGTATTCTAGATGAAGTGGCAATCCAGGACTAGCAATCGCCAATACAGTACTTGGTCAACTACTCTTTGGATAATACCACGACGGTCATTGTTAAATATCATGATTTACAAATTCCATAACATAACTCATTCCTGTTTCTAAGCTCTTTTGCTAAAAATCCATTTTTAATTTCAGGATCCGATCAACCCTTCTTCATTCTCGTGCAGAACAACCGTCATATTTACTGAGTTTTAAGCGCACGTCAATCAGGAGTAATTAGCATCTTGGATGTATCGGGCAAAGTTGTCAAGTGAGATCAGTGTTCATGTGACAAGGGTCAAGACGGATGCCAGGTTTACTATCACGATCATATACTGTATCTCATAACAACAAGGGCACATCGTATACTTACGATGACATCTCGGCTGTACTCCGCTCCATCTCCCAGACTGTTGGCATGTTCGCTTCTTGGAGCCAATCAGTAAGTTTCCACTCAGACACCAAAACGAGTAATAGTTGCCATAGTTGCGTCCATTCTTTTTGCTTTGGCCGTTAAAAGGCGAGGCGAGTTTACCGCATTTGACAGCTAGAGAACAAACAAGATTTTTTGTCGATGTTACTTAAAGAAATTTAAATGTCAGATTCTGTAGCAAATAAAATAGGAAAGCACATTGTACAGTATTATTCCTACTCACGGGAATTTCGAAACCCAGCAAAATATGGCAACAAGGCAAACTACCACTCAGGAAAAAATTTGATGCTAAATAAATCCAATCAATGTTTGTCTTTCAAGCAGCGCTAGCCGCTCTCGAATCGACAGAGGCGAAAGATGTGTGAAATATCTAGACATGATGATGGTCTGGACACCTGTTGAGTACCAAAACTAATCCCGTAGAGTCATAAATGAATGTTATTGTCAGAGGTCGAAAGCATAACAGCTGAAATCAATGCTTCTCAATTCTTTCAAGAGAACCCTTCGCAGGAATGGCTTCAAGTGATCTCTACTTACGTTCGCAGGTAGGCTGGTAACCAGAATACTGTCCGTCGGCTTGGCAACGCCTTGCAGTCGGACCATTGACACGGTAGCCAGTGTTGCATTGATATGTGGCATCCAAATTGAAATTCTTGTTCGTCTGATTCACTGTTCCGTAAGGTGGGTTGGATAATGTGGGACAGGAAATACCTATAAAACGATGGAGAAAAGATCGCAACTATTACGCAGAGACATCTTGATTGCTTAATCATCAGCATTCTACATAATCATGTGAAAGACAGGCAACTGTTTTGCGACAGAGGTAAAATGGGCAGACAGATGATGAAATCAGCGAGTAATTGTAGAGCAATTATGATGTACTGAGCCACAGGCGTCAGGATAGGTTGATCTTGATTCGGATGTTAGAATTTGAACACAAATAGTTGTGCTTCAAAGAGGAGTACTTACATCGACATATTCTTAACAATTATCAATAAGACTGGGTTCAAACGGCGTACTTCTCACCAGTCAAACTCGATCAAAGGCGTGGTCATGAATTCAGTTGGCACGCTGTTTGAATCAATTGAGTTGCTCTAAATCGACAACCCTATAATACGGAAAAGTCTGTCGGTTTGTATGTTTGTTTGTTTGTTAGTTTGTTTGTATGTTTTTGTTTGCTTGTTTGTTTGTTTGTCGGTACAAAACCGGGTAGGCACAAGACACAAGAACAATCTGGTTAGGTTCACAGGATGTTATAAAGCGATTGACTTGTAGAATAAGAGGTAGCGTTCAATACCAAAAAGTCTGTTGTACTTCCAAGCTACATTCATTTCACTCCAATGAATTACTTTTAATTATTCATTACTACTTCAATTTCTAAGAGAAAAATTGGCATTAAAAGACTGTGGACTGCTCTGTTGTTAATTACTGTTGATGGTGTTGCATTGTTTCTGAATTTCGTTCGCTGTTTCAAGAATATTTTTCATTGGAATTGTAGTTGATGGCATGAGTGATCAACTTAAGGGCGGTCTGGTGTCTTCCAAAACAATATCGTACATATTTAAAGCTTTTGTATCAAATATTTACTGTTTTAATTTGAATCTATAAGTTGTTGCATTTGAGTATTGTTGAAATGGTTTTTGCCAGCATTTGAAATCCACAGAATAAACAGCAAAATACTGTTCGTAGGATGCTAAACGTCAATCGCATAGCTTGCAAGGGGAGCATGTGTTCATATTCAAAGTTGTTCTTATCAGTGTTGTTTTAACGTAAAATGCAAGAGTTACAACTTAAAACTTTTACATTGTTTCTTTTTTAGGAGTTGCTGTGGTTGGTTTAAGTTTATACCTAATATAGTTTTGTTGACCAGATGTCATGAATTATATTTTAGATGCGTCGCAATGTCGCCGCAGATTGTTTACTCAAATGTTCTGTTCTATTGTTCTGGAAAGCTGTGCTTCTAGGCATTTTCATTATTAAGTTATCCAGCTGTCGAAATATTGCTGTTGGCTTCCTGCCAAAACAAACTAGAATCCGCTGTTTGGTATGAAGGCTTTACCTCCAAATCACCGCAAATGAAAAGTAATTTCTCCTTGCCCACAACTGCGTTCGTGAATCTATAGGAGCAGGCAGGCATGCCTTACCCATTACAGTGCTTACATGCACTGTTTCATTTTCGCATTCAGCGGCATGTTTCATCTGCGTCAATGATGCGCTTGAAGCAGAACAAAATAGCAAGCTCTTTCTCATCAGCCATGTTGAATTTTGACGGGGAAAGTTAGAGCAAATGTTTTATTTTATGTAAGACTCACGAAAAATTACGTTCAACAAATTTAGTTTGCACTGAATTAAATTGAATTCGGAACAGGAAAAGTACGCTGTTTGAGCGGGGTCTAAGAGGAACACATATATAATGTGGAAAGACGCGTAATAAAAACTTGCAAAGCGAGGTAGAAATGACAGAGGTATTGAAACGCCTGGTGTCAAGGAAACGTCAAATACGGAGAGCTGTAGAATACGGGTTGTACTTACGATCACACGATTTGCCATCAGCTTTCAGCTTGAAACCTTGTCGGCAAGCGCACTTATACGTCCCTAGCTGATTGATGCAGAGCTGGGAACATTTGTTAGAGCCTAAACATTCGTTGAGATCTGGACAGAAAAATAACACAAACATATCATAGCTGTATAAATGCTCAGAAGGTCAAAATGAGGATATCTCTATATTAATAAAAAATGTAGTACAATTCCTATCTAAATTAGCATATTAATGTTTAATCGAGGGAAATTTGCAATTGTAATTCATCATTAATGTCATCCTTCTCATGAGCATCATGTTTGACGACCGCTCCATTATACTGTGCACTCGACCTCGCTTTCAGAAAATCTATTACGCAACCAACGAGAGATTAGTCTGCCCTCAGTCTACTGCTGTCAATCCGCCATGCGCAGTCCCACTGCATGTCGGTATATAAGTGAGTTGACCTCTGCCAAAGGTGAAGACTTTTGAAAAGTGCTTTGTTTGAAACGCAATCAGCCGTACTCTTTCCAATGATGGTCAATTTCAGGGATTGTTCTTGGCTGTCAAAATTGTCGATTTCAGCTCAAAATCACGAGCCTAAAAACAAGTGTATCTCGTCATGCATTGGGATTGCGCTTGGTCCATTGATCAATGAGCCCTATTTCACTTTTCTGTAGCAGGGCCCTTCCCGATGAGCGATGTTCTCCCTCTAACTGTATCGTGTCATACATGAATAGATGCCTCATTATAATTTCCTAACACCAATTACGATCAAATTAACTACCCTCCGTCCCTGATTGATTAGAAATTATTATTATTATTCAGTCTATCTATTCCAGCACAAGCATGCTACGAATATCCCCTTTCACTGGTGAGAAAAATAAGATTCAACAGCTGGTTCCCTTAAATTTAGCATGTCAAGGATTCAAAGGCTATCCTTCGTATATCCAAAATGTAATGAGAGAAACGCATTGATTGTGGTGGTTGCGAGTCGAACAAAGAGGGCATGAATATACAAAAGTTGTGCACTTGATTGCTATGGCGCTGTCAAAAAGTATCAGCGAGATGTCAAGAAATACATGATAGTAGCAAAACATTACTAAAATAATATTTACTCCCAATTAACAGGCCTGTGAATAAAGCTGACTCCTGTATCGCGTTCACCAGATGGATTTTCCTGTGTATTCCCTCAAAGCAATCTGAAATACTATCCAAACCGCTTTCCCATACATATCCATATTGACTTCGACGTTCTTTACGATCCTTCATCTATGGAAGACAGCCATGATTTGTCTTGTTCATATAAAGCAGCCAACAGAACGTCCTGTAAAAGTTTGTCTAATATCGCTCACATGTGTTTGCTGCCGTTTGATATAATCAATTCTAAAGGAAGAACTATTCAGTTTAATTTATCGAACCCCCTTTTTTCCACATGGGTTCTTGAAATGCAAGTGATCCACAATAATGCAACTTTTTGAAACTTTTCGTTGCATGGATTAGACAGGACTATCTTGTCAAGGATTGAAGAACACCTCTCAAACCGTACCCAGCGTGTACCTGTCGGCGTTAGCCTGTCTGTGCCTTTCTCAGATAGGGCAACTACATCGCTGATGTCTGTGGCAGCTGAAAAATACATTACTATCCAAAAATGCACTATAAATTTGTTCTTGGGTTACTTTACGGATGATTTTGCCATATCGAAAGTCAAATATATTATCTGTTCCCCGGGGGTCTACATGTGTACAGATTTGAAGTTCTCTTTTCATTGCAAAAGGTTGTACAGCATCATCATCATCGTCATCATCATCACATGTCTTTGTTGGTAGATATGATGAAGCGTACCAAAGATTACTCATGCAGAAGGCACAAACTGCGGACCTACATGATTGGATGATTAATTTCACAAATATTCTTTCTAGAGGTGTCTAGAATTGGGGAGTCCACAATGTCAGGTCAGCCGGTAGACAGTTCCGCACTATCGAAGTAGATAAAATGCATGGTGTCACATTTGGCGGTAGCCACCTGCAATTGAAGCCGGTGACCTCGTGTTATTTTGCCATATGTGGTCGCCACATCCGAAGGAATACGCCACGACTTTTTATCGTGAAGACAGTAGTACAGAAAACACAGATCAAGCAACACTCTGCGTGATTCAAGGGATTTAATTTTTAGTTCCAATGGTTCGGAATAGCCAAACACAACTCTGGAAGGATAACACCTTGAGCATAATCGACGTCTGTAGTAGAGTTGCAAGCTCCCAATCGTAGCTATATCCTTCTTGAGATGGGGTGAGTACATTTGTGTAGCATACTCTGAGACAAGGGTGGGCACGCTACTCGATTTGTGTAGTTCGCTACAGCTACCGCTACTTGACTTCAAATGTAGTTCGCTACCGCTTTAGCTACATTTTCAAATAACCTTTTCGCTACTTCTATCGCTACTCGAAAATAAAAGTAGCGAACTACTTCGCTACAGGCTCCATCACTTATAAGTCCTCAGCTTACAAAGCAACAAAATAGCAATGATGATCATACACAATGAGAATAAATGACACCGAAGCAACAAGAGATCAGGTTTTCAGAACGATATACGAAATCAAACAATTATTAACTGAGAGCCCAAGCAGCAACAACGGTAATCACTGTCGATTGTAAAAGCAAAGAAATACAGATCGTATGTAGCAGTTCAACCTACAGAGTTCTGGCAATAGGCAATAATAATGTCATCAATGAATCAAACAACATTATCCAACTTAAGTGTTTCTCTTTGAAGTTCGAAATGCGAACACCGAACGATACGATCCTGGTCCTGAGCTCGCTCTTTCAAATTCACGTCCCTCGTTGATTATTGATATATCTTGCGTCTGACAATGATTCAGGGCGTATTGAATGTAACAACTGCATCAAAAGGAAGAGGGATGGCTTTTTGTGTAAAGAACCGTCTCATAATATCTACAGTTCCAGAACAACGGTTGTGTTTGTGATAACTGCGTTACTGCGATCCTTCGACCTTCGTAGCTGTCAGCCATGTTGGCGATGGACCACGAGAAGGGTGAAATTTGCATAACAAGTAAACTACATTCTGATTGGTTCAACAAACAATGAACAATTGAGGGAATATGGCTGATTTGCTGGACAATGCAACACACTTTGCTTCGTCGCATTTTGAATGACATCGATTGCGGGAAAAGCGTAGCGAAACTCAGGCATTTCAAATGTAGCGAGACTTCTAATAAAAAATTGTAATTCGCTACGGATTTAGCTCCTGGAGGAAAAAAGTAGCGAAAAACTACAAGCTACTGGAAAAATGTAATTCGCTACAGTAGCGAATTACTTTAAAAACGCTACGCCCACCCTTGCTCTGAGATGGGTCTCACGTAACCCTTGAAGGCTTGTATGAGGTGTGTGGCATCAATCCGTTGAAGAAAACGCATGAGGTAATTCGCAATAGCGAATACTTTAGCGGATACAATGGTACAATATTTTGAATGCTACTCTACTATGCTATGCTAGTCGGGTCAAATACAGATAACAAGGTCACGTATGTAATCCTGAACAGTAAGTAGGAGGTTGAGTAGATAGGAGGTAGCGCACAAGGGGACTTCGATGGTCTATGTGAAGGGAGGATAATTTCTCTCCTGCAACCTTTAGGTGCCAGTTTTTGCCCTCCCCCCATTTGAGAAAGTTATATGATACTGCTTGAAAATGAAATGTGTCAGCTTTGGAAGTAGCAGGTAATAACATTGAATACTTCATATAGAGCTTCACGTGATCGCAGTGGTGTAGCCAGAGTATATGAAGCGGTCATGCACCAGGTTCCTTCGCCGGAAGCTAAAACATTTGGGGTTTGGGGGTGTGGCATTTGGGGGGGGGTCTCCCTAAATGTCCTGTTCTGCCTTACTACCTCGTTGTGGTGGTCGATCTGGTCCCTACTTGCGCGAGACAGAAGAGCGTAGATGCTATGGAAGGTTTTCCAGCATTTGTATGCTTTCAGGTGACTTTTTGAGTTTTCGTGTTTCTTGCAGTCGCATAAAAAACCTTGGACATTATCATATCCAGTAGTTGCCCACGTCTTGGAGCTTGACTTCCTGAATAAGATGCATGGCCTGCAGAAAATCTGATTGAAACTTTCACTGCCACAGAGCCAGTGTTTCTTTACATACCACGAAGGTTCAAAGCTGCGATCTCTGTATTTGAGAGAAGAGAACAGGTCCGGAGTTGGCCTGGCATTTACAATCATACTTTTCTCTCCTCTGCTCAGCGTTGAGAATGGCTTCGCGACCAAATAAAAAACTGAATCGGAATTAAAAAAAAATCTGGTTGTTTCATGTTGCAAACCGAAGTCCAATTGGATTTGCCGGCTTTCAGTGTCCGCTCTATATTTCCCGTTTGTTTACAACTTCCACGCTTTCCAATGGCCCTTCATTGCAGTTGCTATGAAGACTTCAAGCTCAAGCTCCTCAGAATTGCATGACCGGAGGACCATATTCAGCGCAATTTCAATGGCAAGACGTCATCCACGGCAACGATTTCATCCAATGACAGCTCACATGCCGTGACGTTGGTCGTGCTTCGCGAAATGAGCATGAGCTTGCAACAGGGCGGATTTCTGAGAGCTTTTACAAAGGAGAATTACGTCACCCATTGTGCTTGGTCAAAGCCGTGCCGTCAACACAGTAATAACACGTGAAGACAATAAGAATTTCAATAAAAGTAGGGATAAATAAACGGAAAAGGGACGTATTCGTCGTCTGGTTTCTGAAGGCAAGGGGGAGGCATTTTTTAAGGTGGAAATTAACTAGAAAAATAACACAACAGGAATTTCAGTTGGTCATGCTCAGCATGACAAGCATAACCTCTAACAACGCCACTGCGTCATCGGCAAAAGTTTGAAATCAATCATATCATGGACATCATCATTGTATAATAGCAATAAGAGAGGGCCAAACACTGACCCTTGCGGTACACCATTCTTACATGCTGTCGACTGATCATCATCATCATCATCAGGTGTCTTTATTGGTACATATCACAACACGAAGACAAGACTACACTTGTAGAAGGCACAAGTTATGCATTAATAGTACATGGATGGATGATCTGGTAATAACATAATTTCAAAGGTCCTTTTCTAATGGAGTACATAGTACAGACTAGGAGAGCACAAGATAACAGCAGGCAGAGAGTTCGCACAAGAATCACTCAATTGAATAGAACAAAATGTCTAGGGTCATTTTTGGCTGCAGCCACCTCCATTTGGAGCTTGTGACCTTTGGCAATTCTCTTGGCTGTTGTTAGAACGTTCAAAGGGATGCGCAGCGATACTTTCCTGTACAGAAACTTGTACAGGAAGCACAGTTCAAGAAACTCATCATTGACTCCGATGATGGAATATTGAGCCTCTCCGATAGATTGGAATAGCCCAGATCAAAATGGACGGATAGTTAATGATGATCATCATTATCAAGTAATATACCAGAGCTTTTAAATTGTAAATAGAATAATTTATAATTTGTAATTAAGAGATTAGATTTAGTTAACTTCCGTGCATAGGAAATTTTAATAGATTCTTCGCTGTATGCTACTGTAAATTATTTTACTTGTATTCACCAGTTATGCACCAGATATTCTACAAGCAGCTCTTGCTCTTGTTCTACACTACAGCATTTTACAATCAAGGTGACATTACGACGAAGACGATGAACTGTAGTGAAATGTAGCTCGAAAACGTTTGAAAATCAATGTTAACAATTCGTTATTTAAATATTGCTATTTCAGAAGAAGATATACTCCCTAGTGTCAGTGTCTTAAAGGACCAACAATTCTCCTCTGTATATAGAGCCTCCACGATCATGCCTATGTTTAAATCAGGTCCCAGGCATGAACCATCAAAATACCACCTTGGGATTAGTTTAACCGTTGTTTTAGGCAAAATGTTCTCCTGGCGTGAACAATATTCTCAACAATTTAACAAAAATTTAATTGAAATTGTCTATACATTACTTGACACGCCATTATGTTGTCCGATCATAAAATTATCAATTGCGGTAAAAGGAAATGGCAAGATTCAATATGCAAATTTCTTATTTTGGTAAATGTTACCTTCGCATGATGTCATATTCGGTCCAAGCTTGTAGCCGGTTTTGCAGTAGCAACGTCTCTTGCCGTCGGAGTTCACGCAATAGTCTTGGCAATTTCCCTTGTGAACCGAGCATTCGTCGAAGTCTACGGGGAAAACACATGGCTTTTCATCATAATAAATAATCTGACCATCTAGACATCATAACATTAACTCAGCAAAGTAACTTGACATCAAATATGAAATATCTGAAATTTGCGGGCGAGCTTGTTTCTATCAGGTGTTACTGAGCATCTAGGAATCAATACTCTATTTTTACCATCAGCCTAAACATCTACAACATCCATAAAGCCATGTATGATATATACGTCATGACTGTTTGTGCACCGAAAATAAGTGTTCTACGTAAGCGTTTGCTCTCGTTTTAAAAATCAAATTTCTTAAAATACGATTAAGTTTGCGGAAGAATAACCGCAATATTTGTATTTGATTTAGCAGTAAATTGTAGAATTTAGCATTTAGAAGTGCTTTAGTACTATATTCAAGAATCTATTTCTTGAGATGACGGATTATGATCTCAAGATGGAAACCACATTTTAGCAGATCGAAAATCGTATAATACGCAAATGTCTGTCTGTTTGTATGTATGATTGTGTGCTTGTGTATTGGTATGTTTGATTGATTGTCGGTAGGAAACCGGGAACCTGCTACTCATTTGCAAAATTGTGCGGAAAACACCCCGGGAAAAATAGAGGCCTTTGTTGAGACCCCTTTTCGAGATGAGCGTTGTTTAGCCAGCTCTGAAAGCAGGTCAAAGTTGAATAATGCAAACTAGCGCAGAACATAACGGAGCCGTTTTTTGAAAAGGTCGCTTATGTTTTTTTGTTAGTTTGATGAAATTATCGCTCTGAAATAGGCACCTCTAACTCGTTGTGCCTGCAGCAGCAAACAGTTGCGCTCGAATGGTTGGAAAAGAATTGACTTAATCGATTTACGTCTCTTGCTAGTCGCCGTGCTTTGTTGAAGTGTCAGTCGGAGCAAGGATGAATGATTCGGAGCTTATTTCTGTCTGCCAGCTTATTGTAGCATTTATGTAGATGATTTGGACCGACAATATTTTGACCATTCCGAGTCATTTACAGTATTCGGATATCCTCTTTTTTGTAATTTGAAATGGAATTCTGCTTCATTATTGCATAGGAAATGACAAGTCAAACCAATAATAATAACATGATATGCTAAAAAGCCCGCTTACTACCATGAACAAAGAGCCACAAATTATCACAAAGGTTATCATAAGCCCCAAATGTTGCTGCTCAATCACGGAATCTGCTAAATATCCTTATTTTGTGGCCAATCAGATACACCATTTTCATTTCCATCATTAAAAAAATACAGTATTCAATAAGCCTATATTAGGCGACAATCTGTGCTGAGAGACCACTTTTCAATTGTATTATACGTTCTGGATATCTTTATATGATTTCTGACATTTTAAGAATTGATTTTACTATGCCAAGGCAGGAGATACTGTTTTATGGGCTAAGACGCAGAACCGCAATTTGTATTGCAATAATTAATAATTGCCCAAATCCGAAGCAACGACGCTGGACGCAGCTACGTTAGCAGCGTGGACCATCTAGTCGACAACTTATAATACGGTAGTGTCTGTCGGTTTGTACGTGTGTTTGTTTGTCGGTACAAACCAGGTACCTGCTACTCGGTTGCAAGTATGGGCTGCAAAACAGTGGAAACGTACCGATGCATTTGTTTCCACTTAATCTGAAGTTGTGGCTGCAGACACATCTGAAGCTACCGGGAGTGTTTACGCATTGATGATTGCAGCCTCCATTTCTTTTCGAACATTCATTGATATCTGTCAAGAAAGACAGAAAGCAAACTGTTAAAAAGGGGCAAAACAAGCACAAAGGAGTTCGTCATACTGGGCTCATTGTAGAGGTATGTTGTATTCACCAACGGTACAAATTCCGTCGCTCGATAACCTTCATGCAAACGGCAAGGGAATCGTCATCATTTATATTGTACCAGCTGTCACACTCACCAATGCACTTTGGCACGGCTGTGTTCCATTTGCCACCAGAGCAAGTCAATGAAGATGGGCCACTGAGTTGATAGCCACTGTTGCAAGAAAATGAGGCAGTTGCACCAGCTTGTGTCACTTTTCCATTGGCAAACGCGAGGATGTTTCGGCATGGCACAGCTAGAGAGTGAGAGCAACGACAAATACAAAGAAAATATCCCCTACATTTCTGTGCTCTCAATTGCACACACCTTGTTAAGCAACAGGTAATTGGATCTGACGCATTAATGTATTTACAATAATGTACCTTTGTCGCAATTCGGTCCTGTGGTACCATCAACGCAGAGACAACGATAACCAGAGAG
Source organism: Calvadosia cruxmelitensis (assembly GCA_900245855.1). Classification (NCBI taxonomy): domain Eukaryota; kingdom Metazoa; phylum Cnidaria; class Staurozoa; order Stauromedusae; family Kishinouyeidae; genus Calvadosia; species Calvadosia cruxmelitensis. The sequence goes on from OFHS01000606.1 coordinate 25,260, forward strand.
TGTTTCGATGCAAGAGCCACCATGTAGGCAAGGTGAAGATCCACAATTATTGCCTGATGCGTCGTAGAAAAGAGAGAAACATATTCCATATCTAATAGAACAGTCAACCCTAAAAATGGGTTCAGTTCTAACGCTTTGTGTAGTGAAAGTCATTGACAAGCAAAGAAGTAACACTGAATACTCTTATTTATGCTATTGGTTCATTTAGCTAAGAGTCATTGATAAAAGAAAGTACACATATGGCTTCTAAAGCGTCCCACTTAACTAGTTTTTTGTCCATTTATAACGCAAGACATAAAGTTGGAATAGTGGACTCAAAGCACAGAAGGGTCAGTTCAACTTACTTCCAGTGTAAGGACATTCGAATCTTGCTTGATAATCTTCACAAAGTGTAGTTTGCCCTTGGTCTTTCTTCTGATCAACATCGTGGCAAGTGTAGCCACCGGTATTACAAACGGCGCCTTTCAAATTACTGTCCTTAACAGAAGTCAGCTCAGCTACACTGAGGCAATTCGCTGCGGTCGCTTTTCCAGGACAATCAGATGGCTCATTCTCGACGCCTTTAACTTTCTTGCCACGGTTCTTCCAAGGGTGGAATCGAACATTTTTCACTTGGAAATGGAACAAATATTAACAAGTAACACATTAAAAATGAATGGAATAAATAAACATCGTGCAAGGTCTATAATTGTCATTGATTTTTATCTGAAATATTATTTTCTATGAATTGTAGCAACATTCATATACACTGCTCAAGTAATCATCGAGTAAACATAGGTTTGTAGCGATACATGTAAATGCTTTGCAGTATATGGGATGCCGTGACAATACCTTTGCAAAAATTAAGGGTTTTCTTGATGTCCATTTGATCCAAAAGGAAATCGGGCCAAGCGATGATGTTGCCGAGGACACCTTCACAGCGATAGCGCGACATCTCGGCGATAACTTGATCCGACAAAACGTGATCAAACAAATTTACTTGACTGAGACTGCCGGCAAATGCTTCACCCGCACTGAAATTTCTTCCCACTTCGTCTTGCTCTTGTCCAAGAACAAATTTTCCGCCTGCTGCGATTGTCTGCAGGTAGAATAACACGGCATTTACATGTAGTGTGTCGCCAGACAGCACTGGAGAGCTAAATCATCCCTTGACGGCATTTCAATGTAGATAGTCACGTTATACATGCGTTGCAAATAGATAATGATCATTCTAGCATCTGATCTAATTCGGCTACATTGATCGTGATTAAATAGATATCCAGGGCAGATCTAGCTTTTGAACGGACTAGCTTTGCATAAACCAATGAGGTTTCTACTGTTGCAGTGACAGTAACTAGATATGTCAGTGGAAAATTATGGCAGCGCGATTGAAATAATCGGTTTCAGGCACACACAGATTGTATCGACCAATTGTTGTAGTTGCCTCTAAAGTTGTGGCATTGACTTTACCTGTCCAATTTGAAAATTGGTTCCTTCGGCAGTCTTTAAGCCATCTTTGAAGGCCTTGTAACTTCCATCACTGCTTTCCCACGTAACAGCCACGTGATGCCACTTATCATCATTGGCAGTGACATTCGTTGCGACTCGTTGGTTGTTGATGACCAATAAGAAATGATTGAAGTCGCGAAGAACAAAGGCGTTGTCATTGAATTGTCCTGCAAGTCAACAAATCACATAACATCAGATTGTTACTGTTGAAATGAAATCGGGCAATTTGGATCAAACTTTCGAAGATCAAATCTCGAATCAAAATATTGAAACCAGCAGCTAATTTTTACGGAATATAGGCTAAATTGAATCCTTAAAAACAGATATTTACATAGTCGGATTTCGAAACCATCAAATAAAGTAAACCAAATACCAAATAAATCACTATGTAGTATTAAGGTTGTTCTGAACAGAATTTCGTCGCATTCGAGGCAGGAAATGAAAATGCTCAGTTGAAAATTAATAAGTACCAAGAATGGTCAGTATTTGAATTATTGACACCCTACGAACGCAATGTTCTGTCGATTTGTACGTAATATTTGTTCATCTATTTGTTGGCACAAAAGCTTGACTAGAAGCCATGCCGTCACCGCCATTAGGCTTTTTTCGCTCAGATTCAGAGATGCGTGTTTCCGTTGAAGTTGAAGATTTTCGAAAGTCACCAGTGTGTTTGCGGTGCTAATGCGACGGAGACGAGAATTCATTGTCTCTGTTGTAAGAAAGCGGCTGGTCGTCGGTCTCGCCACAGTGCCGTTAACGACATCACACACCGAGCACTGTCATCTGCGCATGTCCAGTCAATCCTTGAACCACCAGGACTATAAAGAAATGACGGGAATAGACCAGACGGACTAACGCAGATCTTCTGGAAGGGAGGAAAATGCGCCGTCTGGGATTTTACCTGCGTCGACACCATGGCGAAAAAGCAAAAACCTTCTCCTTTACATGAAAGATCAGAAGGGGCAGCCAATGAAGCTGAAAGAAAGAAAAGTGTGAAGGACTCTTGCCTCGAGTCCCAATACCATGTCCAACCAATCGCAATGGAATCGTTGCGTACATTTGGTGAAGAAGTGAAGGAGCGTGTGTGTGCATTAGGTAAACTAATCAAGGAGACAGGAGAGAAAAGATCGCGCTCCTACTTGTTTCAGAGGATAAGATTGTCTGTGCAGAGAGGGAACGCTGCCAGCAATTTAAGGTCCCTGCCCAGCGAGTGTTGGTTGCCAACTTTTAGATTCTGATGTAAATATTGAAGCAATTGAGTTTGCTACAGTACAAGTAAGATTAGGCCCGTTTAAAATGTAATATTTATTTGAATTATGCGTTATATAAACGTTACGTTTTTATCTAGCAGTTGCAGTAAAATATATTTTTCGGTTAAACATACTCAGTGAAATGAAAGAAAAGAAAGAGAGAACCATTGAGAAATCAGCAAGAAAACTGAGGTCTTCATATTATGGACAGAACATGCAAGCTATACTGCGAATTACTTGTTAAATTCGTTTAGGCTTCTTTTTCTATGGAAATGTTTTCATTTCCAGTCATGCCTGTCAACATTATATATAATAGCGATTACTTGTTGTGTGCACTCAGCTGTTTCGTTCAGTTATTTTAAGGGCACAATAAACCAGTCCAAAGAAATGAACAATGTTGTGTTCTTGTTTATAAAACGGTAAAATGGTGCATGGATAATAAACCAAATGTAAAATCCGCAACTATTGCAAAATCTGTCAAAATATCGCAGCTATCGCATGGCTTGGTCGATTCTTATCGACGTCAATATTCTTTTCATATTCAACAGCAAAAGGACGCGGGTCCGACGTCGTCAATATATGGCACGTAGGTGCATTAAAAGCACGTACCAGCTAGTATACATCTATACTTCACAAACATCTGTCTGTCAGTCTGTCTGTTAGTTTGCTTCTTTTTATGTTTAAAACCTGGCATCTGCTATTCATTTTCAAGTACGAACTACCTAGCTCTGTGAAGCAGCAAGACTGTCCTACGCTCAAACAAGGTATAAGATTGAATAATGAAAATTAGTGCAATATGTAACGGAGTCGTTTATAAAGTCCGCTGTTATGTTTTCTGCAGCTTTGAGAAAGTCGCCGAGAAATGGATAACTAGACTTGGCTGCACCTGCCTTTTCAAACCGTTGCACTGGAATGCATGTAGCATACTTATAACAGACATAAACCCACATTAACTGCACTGTACCATTTTCTCCAACAGCATAAGATGCAACGGTACCAGCATTAACATCATCAGATTTCGCTTTCATCCAAAACGTTATTGATAGTTGCTTGATTGGCTTGTGAAGGGTTTTGCTGGCGTAGCCTTGGACAGTTCGGGTGAACTCGAGATCGAACATCACGTCAGTTTGACCTGCAAGCATCAGAAAAATATATTAACAAAACAGCACAAACAAATAACAAAAGAAGAAACTGAGGATGAAGACATGCAATGTTGATGATTGCGGATAATTGGAGTTCACGGTATGTTATACTTCAGAAAATAAAAATCGTATTCTCAGCGACCGATATATTTCCCAAATGTTTCGTTCTAACAAATTCTAATCGCTTTATCAGATTACTAGAATTCCATGCATGCATATGAAATTCATATTATGAATGTATGTACTGGAAAATTCTAAAGAACACCAGGTATAACGGGTAGAATATTATTAAATTGATAAAGACATTCCCAAAGGCCTGCTTCAGGAGGCAAGGAGTTGTATGAACGGATGGCACTTAGAGCGACGGAAGATCAGTATGAGGATCTGGCGGAAAGGTCACATGGAAAGTCAGATTGAAGTGATGTATTCACCAATTCGTCATGCGGAGTGTGCTTTAAACCCGAGCCACATCATTGCTAAAACAGGCTCGAGTTGCGAGCTACGATGAACGCGAGTACTCGCTTGGCCTGCCACACTCTCGCTAGCTTCGTTGGCGAGTGATCGCACTTGCATTTTCATCCGGGACGTTGTAGCACGACCAACAGCGATCCAACAAATGGCAAGAATGATGAAACTGAGAATAAAACAAGCATCATGATCCATGACGCTAGTTGTTCGTGCAAATTCTACCGCGCATTTGTTCTGCGCACTTGATTGTCTACTTTTGATCAATCGCCTACAGCTCTGAACTCTACTCGCTCTTAACTGGCGTTGTTGAGCGGTGTATGCAGAGCGAGCGAACGAGCTTCAAAATTTGGGCTCGCCGAGAGTAGCTCGAGTCTATTGTTATGTCCAACTCAGCTAGCAACGCGCCTATGATTTAGTGATGGTGTGGCAGGGGCTTTAGAAGGGACAAGGTTATTCGTCGAAATCAACTAAGAATAGCATAAGACATTGTAGTAATTGTATTATTGTGTCACAGACACGTTACAGCGACCAAACAATTAAATAAAACGAACAGGAAAGACCTTGAACGGTAAAGAACTTCAAATGGGCCTCATAAATGCAGATTATCACAAATTTATATGAGCGGCATGTTTATAAATAGTTGATTGAAGTCGGCAATGTTTTCTACACTTACGGTTTTGGCAGTTGTCTCCGTAGAAAGTTGGTGCACAATTGCATTCATAGCTATTGACCTGGTCAACACATGCACCGCCATTTCTGCATGGATTGGAAGCACAGTCATCGATGTCCACGGCACATCTGATAACATAGCAAATATAACAGCTATAAGGAATGTGTTGAGGAATGTTGTCCAGGTACCGTCCAAATGTATATTGGAATTAAAGTGATTTGTCACATGCAATATTTAATCTGATATCAATGCGTTTTATATTGTCATGAAAACAGTGTAAGATCGTATTGACCATCATCGAAATGGTTGCATGCATTCCAAATACTGCACTATAGTTGCTGCCAATTCTTCAATTCTACGACAGATGAAAACAAAACAAATTGACTTACGGAGTTTGTGTCCAGACCGGTACATAGCTGTATTGAAACTGATACTAAAATGCTTCCTTAAAAATATGTAATTTAGCTTCAAAATTGCTTTCCTAATTAACTAGAGCCTGTAGATGCATGAATCAGAGTCATGTGAGACTTTGTGTAGGCCTACACTTGACTGGATGGCCGAGAGGCAAGCGCGCTGCAAGACATTCAGGATTGACAAAGTGTGCTTGCAAGCAGGGGTGGATACAGGATTTCACATACTTATGTCTCAAACGTGAACCCAATTATGGAAAGGTGCAAAGCACCTCCTCCCTGCTGGGGCTGAGGCCTGCCTTAAAGCCTGGTTCCCATTTCGACCAGGAGCTGCCGGCGATCGCCGGCGGTGCTCTCCGCAAAAATCAAACATGTCCAAATAAAAAAACAACAACAAATCAATCCCGCAAAAAACTGCAATAGCTAGATCCTAGGCTATTTCCGCCGACTCCAAAGCGCGCCAAACTTAAATTTTCAACATTTTCACCTGCTTCCACGCGTTTTTTGACGTTTTGATAAAGTTACCACCTTTACGTTTTCCATGTTTCCATGCGACGCCGAAGAGCATTCAATAACAAGTGCTCGTCTGCCTTCGCCATTTTGAAATGCTAGAAAATTGTGTTTGTGCAGGCGTCGTGAAGTGACAATGTGCTATAATCACCGGCAGTCAATTGAAATGGGAACCAAGCACCGGTGGCAGCCGCCGGTGATCGCCGGCAGCTCCCGGTCGAAATGGGAACCAGGCTTAAGGATGTCATTTTCTCAAGCCGTAGATAGCTTGGTTTTAACCAGCCTTCAAAACAACCCTTCTTGTGCCCCGGATTGGCTCGAATCAGGTCAACTACGCCAATTGTTCTACGACCGATAGATTCACGTAAAGCGTCGCCAAATTCGATTTTGAACCAATCAAACGCCAAGAAAGATCCAGAAACTTGACGGTACCCATGTCAATTTTGCCAAAGTATGTCAATCGTGATAGATAAAGAACGTAAATTTTGCCTGCAAGCCAATCAGAGGCAACCGAAAAGCCGTGTCACTTATCTCCATCTATATGTCAATTGTAAAAGCCTCTGACTCTCATGCAATCAACTGGCATAGCAGTTCTGTGAATGATCAGGGATTCACAGCTGTTAGGACACGAGCTTAGCCGCATAATTGCAGATCTAACGTCACTGACAAAGCAACTGGATTTCGACTTGTGCTGTGGGTTTGTTACGAAACAGATAACTGCAGTCAAGTGTTAACTTTTGGCATTGCGTCATTTCACGGCATTTTTATGCGTAGCAATACACAGCAATATTCATGAACGTGTGAAGGATTCCCCCGGGGAATTCCCCAACAGTCCTATCTACGCGCCTATCCCTTACACAAAAGCATACAGAACAAACCTTGGACCGTCGTAGCCTGGAGCGCACTTGCAGGAGAAGGAATCCACTCCGTCGACACAATCTCCACCGTTCAGACAGAGGCTGTTCTTCTCGCAGTTGTCGATGTTCGTTTCACAACGCGTACCAGTAAAACCAGCTGTGCATTGGCAAGAGAAGCCGTTCAATGAATCAACACAGTAGCCATTGTTAAAGCACGGAGATGAAGCACAGTCCTATAAAAAGCAAGAACGCACATATTAAAAGGAATCTATATAGATGTTGTGCTCGCTGTCTCCAGTTATAGTAAATGGCTCTGCATTGCTTCATTAAGCATTATACTACGAATGTGTGGCTTAAATTATGATTTATTGATTTACTTATAAATTATATAGTTTCCAGATGTGCTGTGGTAGTTCTGCATGCTACCTTTGTATTTTTATTTATTTCTTCATGTTGCTGATTTACAGCTGCTAGTTTGCTTGCCTGGAACGTTAGAGGCACAATAACTGCAAAATTTTTGATATTATTCAACTTTAGCTTCTGGGATTCATACTGCATTGGCTGCATACTTAATTGTTTATTCCCGACTTGCTGAAGTAAACATATTCTGTAAAAATTATCGGAGATACTGTTTTCAGTGCTGATCCTGAAAACAGTGACCTTTAATTTGACATCCGTTTTGACGCAGCTGCGTCAGGAGCACAGACCAGGTAGTAATATTATTTTATAGTACTTTATTAATTTTGATAAGAATTCTGTGATATACTTATCTATTTACTTTTATTCAATAAAATGTTTGCATTATTATCAAGAACTCTCATTATTATTCAATCACTATTGCATCTTTATTTATTGGTTATATTTTTCCGTTTTACAAAATATTCCATTTCTATCTCCTTCTTAGTCAACTTAAGCATTTCTAAAGGTCTTATTTCTTTATAGATGTATGGGATCTCTATTTTTATTTTCAATGCTTCGATTTATTAGCTAGTGATCGTTATAGTTTTTAAAGGATCCGTGAGTGATCAGTGAGAGCTTTTATCTTTTGCTCATCTTGTCGAGTAAACATTCCTGATAAGATACTGCTTTGTGTCTTACAAGTCTCGTGACAAGAGTTGACTTTCAATGGCACTGATTCCAAATTACGCCATCGCGTCAATGTCTACGGACAAACAAGACGCTTTTGTCTGTCAATCTTAATTGACCTGTTCATCTTCTAGTGAGATGTAACTTCCAACGGGAGGGAATGCTACCTCTGGAAATTGACACGATGACGTCATTTGAAGTCAGTGCCACTAGCGTCGGTGTTGGAAGTGAACTTCTTTTTGTTTAATGATGTGTAGGAGCAGATAGTTTACAATAACATTATGTGTGTCTTGCAGTTGTTCCTTTCCAACATTCCTAAGGAAGGAATGTTTTTCTACGTAAGTGCAAATTAGAGTTAACATGATCAGGTAAGAAAGCCTGTAAATTTTTATTTTATGAAATCGCTCTTTGTTAGAAGCTGATAAAAATGTCAATATGACATTATCATTACGTCACTCATTGACTGCGTTCGACGCAGTGACATATTTCCAGGTGTCTAGCCATTGACAGTTGGCTAGCGATATGTGTATCACAAGACAACTCTCGGCACGGGGAGAACAACTATGTGTGTTTCCAGTTTCGTGCGATCGTTTTGACTGAGCTATTTGATACATAGCAACGCCCATTTTCATCAGCTTCTCGACGTGTGAACTTCGCTGTTCGAACAGCTATCGATTTTTTCCATCAAACGTTTTCGGCTCGCAAGTGTAGCACAAGTGTTGTATCGATGCTGCTATAATTCTCTTGTCGATGTCTCTCAGACCTCAATTGGCTATTAAAATTTCATTTTCACATCCTTCGTTTGACAACCACATTTGATCGATTGCGAAATAGCTTTCTATTGATTGGAAAGCAATCATCACGTGTTATGTATTGTGTAAGCTGCATGCTGTGAAGGTATCTATATCTCGCTGTTCACTGTCGTGTAGCTAGTAGGTTCGACTTCTTCCGTTTCGATAGCCAAGGCTGGATTATGGCTATCGCTTATGGCGTGTCGTATTTGACTTTCCTGCGCGTTCTGAGGTAGTAACGTTACCATTTTGAAACTTCAAGGCATCACAGATGTATTAAATGTTTCTCAAATTGGAAATTTAATTCTGCAGAAGGATCTTTTAGATCATATCTATCTTCTCACGAAACAAATAGTATCCGTTGTAGGCACTTTCATTTAACCGTGACTCACCAGCGAGAGCTTGTATAATTTTGTCGTTTTTTTTCTTCTGGGTAACTGAACAGACTTCATAGACAAATCAAATAGCATTGATTGTGGTGTGGAAATACTAGAAGCCATGTGTTTGAAAAATAAGGCTCGATACCCGTCTGCAGTATCAGGTGCGTTTGAAGGCAATTTCAACAGAGCTGAAAAAAACTTTGCGATGGGAAAATTCAACAAAATTAAAGGAAGAGGATTCTTGTACTAGCGGATCTAAATCTGGAATGACCCAGTGTCTGTAGTATACACACTTGCAAAAAGAGTTCAGGAGGTCGTCTTTTGTAGAGTCATCGGTAGTGAGAGATCCTGCCTCTTCAATAATTGCTGGAATGAGAGGGGAACAGTTAAATTTATCTCAGACAAAGGAATAAATCTCGCGATGAGTGGAGAATATTCGACCAGTTGATGACTGAGAGGTAGCTGTTGATTGCGTCATAGTTTGCTATTCTAAAATTTGGACGGCTATGTTTTTTAATATATTCCCAGATAATTCCGGATTGATATACAGACTCAACACGATAGATGCATGATCACACAGCAGAGAGAAAGGTTCATAGGTAGACTATTGCAAAACATAATTAAAATTTTTAAGGAGGGAATTAAGGGTGCTTGATTGCCGGGTGATCTCCCGGATTGGCTGTTTGAAACAATTACTAATGATAGAGTCGAGGAATGTATGGTGGCTTGCTGAACCGAAACATTAAGGTGTCGACAAGTCGATGCTGGCGTAATTGAAAGCTCCAGAAAGAATGACTAGGGACGTACCATTCGCGGTACAGATATCAATAAATGAACACATCAGAGATGTGTCAATTAAATTGATAGACGAGGGAGGTGGGTTGTAGATACATTTGAAACGATATATACTCAACTGGCAACAAGTATCAACCAAGGCAGCCTCGACAAAGAGGAATTGGTCTGGTATTGGCATGTGCACGAATGGAAAATGGTCCCAGAAAAATAAAGCCACTCCACCAACACAAGACCCAGATTTTCGATAATTGTGTAGCATGTTGTAGGAATGGTCACTCAGCAGCAGTGAATTGGGAACGGCAGTGTAAAACCACGTTTTAGGGATAGCCAATATAGGGCATTATCAGTGCTTGCCTATAGCATAATGAATTAATAGTTCCCTGTGTTCTACGCTCGTGGACCAGTTGATGACGTTATTTGTGCTTGTCTATTGGTTGATTTTTGTTCTCTGTCGACGAGATTTTGCTTACTAATTTTTCCTATTCTTGCTTTTGTCAGCTGGGGCTGGAGCATTTGTTGTTTTTTTATCTTTTAAAATCCAGATCCACCTTTTTCATTGGTCGCAGGTTCGATTAGACATTACTTTCTGGTCATATTTAGCCGTTCAAGCTTCAATGTTAAGAAATTGCCGTAAATCATATCTCATGACCAAATCAAGAATGTCACTTCAGCATCACGAATAACAGAATGCATTTCCAAAGATGCTACTATTAAGCCTCGATAGGCGCTTTGATTGTTCAATGCAAAGAGGAGCGATACAGAGCCTGCATCGCATCGTAACATGGCATATTCCATTGCAACACTGATGCAGGCAGAAATCAATCTTGCTTGACAGCCATCGTAGCATCGAGAAATCGCATGACCCATTGACATGGGCCATAGTGCAAACATCAAAACACGAATGTATGCGGTTACAGGTCATAGCATTTGCCAACAATAAAAAGCTGCTAATGCGTGGACTTATCACGGGGCGTATCATGCAATGTAACTAAAGGCTTTTAAATGGCTCTTGCTATTTTGAAATGAACCTACTATAGAGGTTTGAAGGCCCAGGTGTTGCAAAATATTAGCCTTGCCATTCAACGCGGAAACGCAGCATCGGCGATGGGCCCCTTTGGTGAAACCGATAGCCTTATGTTTGATGGAATAATTAATTAGGTTTATTATGTAGCATATACTTTAATTTAGTTCTCTTTAGATATCTTTTAGTTTCCGTCTTATTAACTTTATTCATTTTAATTGCTGTAAGGTTGAAACAAATATATAACAGATGCGGCAAAAATATAGCTCTAACTTGTTCAATGTAGCTGAATCCGCCATCCTGCCGGACACAGTCTGATAATAACCAACATATTCAGCAGTAAAATATAATGGTATAGATAATCAGTTCAATTTGAAGGTCAGCTTACATTGACAAGGCCTTCACAGTACGTCCCAGTCCATCCTGCTTTACAGCTGCAAGAGAAACCTTCATCAGTATCAAAGCACACTCCTCCGTTTTTGCAGAGGCCGTCCGCGCACTCATGAACTCTGTCAGCGCAGTATATCCCCTGGTAATCTCGAGGGCACACACATTTGAAGCCTTTCACCTGAAAGGAAAACCAGTGAACATGTACAAGACTGAAGAATGATGTCTATCATCTACAAGAACAGTACAACTTTCCAAAAGTTAAGCCAAATTATAACATTGATATTGCACAAGTTCCAGAAACTGTTGAACAAATCCGTCCTGCGCTATGACCGGAGAAAAGTGTTCCAGGCACGTGCATCCTGGTTGTCTGGATTTGAGACAAAATAGCACATGTTGACAGCAACAACAATCCTTGTAATTGACTATGAAGGATATTTATATCTATGATAACATTATGAACGAAAGTGCTTGCACCGAAGACATTTTCTGAAGTCACCGCATGTGGCAATGGTCATGTAACTTATAAAATGAAATGCAATGGGAATGCACTTGATAACGCATTGTATAGGCAGTAGTATACTACATATTAGCTAAATTCCTCTTAAACGTATACATATTGCTTGTCAAAGCGTTTTGCATATGGGATGTCTATTCTACATTACATTTTTGAAGTTTACACGAAGATAGAATGAGTATATGTCTACTTGTATACCTTGTCGGCGCAGACGGATTTTCCGAAACACTGATCGGAAGTGCATTCATTGACTTCAATCTCACAATTGATGCCATTGTAACCATCTTTGCATTGACATCGGTATGATCCGACTTCGTTGTGGCATTGGCCGCCATTCAGACAAGGGTTAGACAGACAAATGTCGATGCCTATCAACAACAATAAATTGAAAATTAGCATTGGCTTCCAAATGAGAACAGATTGAATCGCTATTTGCAAGCAAGTCAGGTACCCTGATCAATCATGGGTTTGATCCCTATATTGGAGCAAACGTTTTACCTATACAATAATAATTTGTAATTAGTATATATACTTTACGCCAGTGGAGGAACGTAAACATTTGAAATTTCACAATCAACCTGATACACTCACTTCTGCATTGTGATTTATCCGTTGCGCCAGTTCCATATGTGAAGAAAGGAGAGTCGCACAGGAGACATTTCAGCTGTCCTCGCTTCTCTTGATAGTAGCCTCTTGGGCAGGGCAAACACGGTTCGACACCAGACTCTGAGTAAGTGCCACGTGCGCATATCACTGGAGAGGAAAACAACGAAAAGACGGATGAATCGCACGCCAATTTGAAAATATAAAACCTATATCTACATTCATATAAAAAAACAGTAGTAGACACACGGTAGGAACGATAAATGAAAACATGCAAGACTAAGAAAGTCGATCCCTGCTTCAATCAACACTCGCAAGACTTGTCAAAAAAACAATATATTGCTAAAATTATCGACTTTATATTCCTGAAATAGATTAAGCCTCCACGGCTAAAATGAGTCAAAATCTGCAGCTTTTTCTGAGATCATTCTTTGGCGCTAGCATTGCCCCTATTATACCAATATGCAATGGTGAATGGTATAATTGCCTAGTTGTCTGCATGTCTACGCTACGTACTCAATCTGCTTAAGCCGCATTGCTAATTCGCAGTCAAATCATCTCATGATGAATTATAAGCAAGAAGATGGAATAAAAGCCAGGTTGTTGTAAGCCTAACACACTACGAAGCTATCGCGCGACGATACTAAATCATAGCACAGGGTTGAATCTCTCAAGTCTCGAACTAATTTCCTAAATTCCTTTTTAAGACTTGGGCTTTAGATTTCCGGTTTCTTGATAAAGTCCCCTTATCGCTTAGATAATTTCAGAAAGACATCTTGAGACTACATAGCTTCACTATCATTCTGTGGAGTTATTTCTTACCATCAAAGAAACCTGCAACTTGCGCGTAGACACCTGTTATTATAAGGCTGAATCTAATGAGTTGCACCTACTTCCACATCCAAGAATGTGCTTGGTGCCACTTTGTTTGGTTGTGGTCGATCCTGGACATTTTAGGCAGGACTTGGCATAGTTTTCTGGCTGGTAGTATCCTTTAGG
>OFHS01000607.1:0-38600 GCA_900245855.1 Calvadosia cruxmelitensis
CATGCTTGAATGCGATTGAAAGAGAGGCTGGATTCCAAAATGGGGGATATTGTCGCGAACCTCCTTAACAATAGCACAATTGTGTCATACCGACGCACCCAGATCAACACTCCATCGAAACGTATATACAGTGAAACCTGTATTAGTGGTCACCTCTGTAGAGCAGCCACCTGTGTAAAGGCCACTCTTCATAGCCCCAAAATGACAATTTCTATAGAAATCAACCTGGACAGGAAAGCCACCTGTCTATAAAGGTCATTTTCATCATGTCCCAAATGTGACCATTATAGACAGGTTTCACTGTACAAATTATTGAATAAAATTATGTTGTCCAAACATGTAAATTTCAATGAAAGTGATACTTTGAAAGTCCTATGTATAATTTTAAAATGTCCTGCAGTTGGTCTTGGCAGGATAATGTACCCAGAACACTGATTGGGTTCCCTTTAAATGATGAGTTTCAATAAGCCATTCCTTTGCCACAGATAATCACTAATACATCGTCTTACTTCTCTTTGTTCCACAGTGCCTGGTCATGCCCCGGGCAATGTCAAAGTGGCATCTAAATCTCCAGGCACCGTTCACATGAGCTGGGATCCAATCAACCCACGGTACATGTCTCCTTCCTTTTCTGGTTACATTGTTTCTTACCAAATCGTTGGCCCACAGCAGTTCCGCTACAACACAACCACACCCTCACACTCTATAACGGTCTCAAGTCTAACCGGTGGCACTGCGTACAGTTTCTCAGTCGCTGGCATGTCTCGATTTGGTACCGGACCTCGCAGCAGTTCTGCAGTCGTGAGCGTCAAGAAAAGAGGTAACAATCTTCTTGTAGTCGTGCAAAATATTAATATTAAAATCATGCGAGCCACATGATCGGTGGACTTCTTGGACCTTATTCATGGACCGAGACTAAAGGGTAGTCGAGGACTAAACATCTAGCCTTGAACTAAATTGCTAAAATCTGTATATGGGACTTGAGATTTAACCGTGGACTATGCTTTAATCCTGGTCCATGAATAAGGCCCCTGGCCCAGCCTTCGTGTGTATTCGTTGTATCTTCTGTTGTTTTGATTGTCGAATGCCCTAAGAGAGAGAAACAGACTATTGGCTTACTGGGTGACCTCGTTAAACAATGACAGCATTTCGCCTTTTTACTTGTGTTTGATACTATAAAACCTGTTTTCAACGACCACCCAATAGACTTCTGGTCTTTTCATGGGGAATCGCTTGATACTTAACAGGGTTCTGGTGTTATTACAGTGATTGATTATAGACTGTGACATACATTATCTACAACCCTGTTGTTGTAAGTTGTTTATCTTATTCTCCGTTTCCCTTCAGTCACTCCTCCTCGAACGCCCATCATCGTCAGCCTGGTTGCAAGATCTTCAGCGACCGTTAGGGTCACATGGCGGCAACCTGAAGAACTGGGGGTGCTTGTCGACAAGTTCTTGATAACAGCAATCACGCCGTCAAACCAACGCCACGAATTGTGGTACACGGCCACTGGCGGCAACAAGTTATATCAGACAACGATCGTTGGCCTCCGTCCATTCACACGTTATGCCGTTTCCGTGCGTGCAACGACCGACTACCGTGGCATGGATCTAAGCAGCAAATCGTCTGACGTCAAATCGGTCGTCACGATGTCTGCAGGTGAGACAAACGGATGTTCTGTTCAGTAAGATATACATCACACCGAGGTTCTCTGCTTTGTGAAAGTGAGGTCCCCATAAACAACTGCTGGTTATCTCTTGATAAAGGAATGGTCACCTTTAGGACCTGAGGAAAATAACCTTTGTAGGCAGGTGGCCTTTCTGTCTAGGTTGATTTCTATAGAAAGTGTCATTTTGGGTTATGAAGAGTGGCCTTTATACACATGTGGCTGCTCTATAGAGGTGGCCGCTTAATACAGGTTTGACTGTATCATCATGCTGTGTGTTCTATTCCATTTTTAGCACCGTCAATCCCACGCAATGTTACCATAACACCAACTGGACATTCTGCTCTTATCCAATGGCTTCCTCCAGCTGAGACCAATGGCGTTGTTTCCAAATACACCCTGTCTGTTCGTGATACACGGAGTAACAGCTTGATAAACAACATGCCGCTAGATGTGACCGCAAGGACGTTGCGGGTAGAAATCAGTCACCTCGATGCGTTCACCAATTACACCGTTGAAATCACTGCCTCGACAACGGAGACTGGACCTGGACAAGTTAATTACTTCGTGTCGGCTGAAGGAGGTGAGTGTCTGTCATGTTTTTCATAAGAGAGGAATGGCAAGGCTACAAACCCTGAGGGAGCATTTCTAAAACCAATTTTAACCCCCGTGATACTAGGATGAGATTTTATTTGTTGATATTACAGTGAAACCTCTCTATACTGGTCACCTGTGGGACCTAAGGAAAATGATCTTTGTAGACAGATGACCTTTCTGTCTAGGCTGATTTCTATAGAAAGTGTCAATTTGGGGTTATAAAGAGTGACCTATATACACATGTGGCTGCTTTATAGAGGTGGCCACTAATACAGGTTTGACTGTATTAGGATCCTTTTTGAACTCATTCATGCGAGTGTGCGGTTTTATAAAGCAATTTAATTTCGTTTATTGGCACCCTCTTTCATTTTGTACCTGATTGAAAAGTGAAATATGTATAATTATATATATATTTTTCCATCATTTGATTTATTTTATCATCTGTAAAGGATCTGATGCTGACCGCTTGCTTTCATTCTAGTGCCGAGTCCACCGCGCAACGTCAGCGCCAAGGCCAACAGCACACACATTCTGATCCGATGGATGAAGCCAGGACAACCCAAGGGAAAAGTAGAAGAATATCGCGTATGTATAGCAGACAAACCACTCATTGTGTTGTAGAGAATGAATGCTATTGTGGAACGTAAAGGATTGTAATGATTAGACTTGGTACAGTCAAACCTGTATTAGCGGCCACCACTATAGAGCAGCCACCTGTGTATAAAGGCCACTCCTCAAAGCCCCAAACAACACTTTCTATATAAATCAATCTGGACTTAAGGCCACCTGTCTATAAAGGTCATTTTCCTCAGGTCCCAAAGGTGACCGTTATAGACAGGTTTCACTGTATTGCTACGACGAAGACAGTAAAGAACAAAGACGAAACAATGATGAAACGTTATGCAATTTGCTGTGTAGTGTGTATTGTACTTGAAATAACGAATAAGAATAATAAGAATACTATGGTTAACTTCCGGGACTGATTTTATATAGTGGCTGTGATTGACGAGCAGATGTAATGACGAAAGTAAATAAGTGTTGAAAGTAGACTGGCGAATGTAACCTACCGCTGCCACTTGCGATGTCACCGGGAATGACTTGATTATCAGATTCAACAATTCGAGGCAATGTGTTATTGATGATGACTATAACTGATCATTGCAACAGCGAGAACAGATGCGAGACGGAATTTCTTCATGAACTTTTCGATCAGATTGTGGAACTCTCTACCAGCAGATGTTGTCCAAGAGAGAACATTTCCAGCTTTCAAGAAAAACTTGCCCTCTTTTTGTATTAATATTTAATTTGCATGCATGTAACTTCGTTAACCGTATAGTATGAGTGCGTGTATACTTGAGGATTATTTTCCAATAAAGTGACATGATGACGTTATCGTTCTTTGCAGATCAATTATGTTGGCTCCAAACCGCGCGAGACCCCTTCGGTGCTGAGGAAAGTATTTATTCCTGGAGACAGGAACGATCACGCCTTGTCCAACGTCATTCCAGGGGCCAATTACGAGATCCAGGTTGCAGCTAAAACATCACGTGGTTATGGCTCGAACAGTAGAGCAGTTGCTGTGTCTACTCCAATACGAGGTTGGTAAAGCCATGATTGTACGAGGCCATGTTTTGCTTTGACTTGATCTGCATTTTGTTACGTGTTCTCTGTGACATCAGGGACTCCCAACTCATATTTTTAATTTGTTGTTATTCCAGTACCTGTAGCTCCTCCGCCCCCAGCGGTCGATCTGGACACCGTGACGTCATCAGCTGTGACCATTGAATTGAAAGCAGAAACCGGCTCACTTGACAGCATCTCGTATGTACATTACCGCAGACGACCTCTCGTTCCTTCGTTACTTTTCTGTGTTACTGCGCGAACGTGTTTATTCTCAACCGCCCTGGTTTCTCCCCACAGATCGTATCAAGTGATTGTAGAACGGTTGCAGGGTCAACTGCGCAGGCGTCGATCTTCGTCACCCTTGCCCCAAGTTCTCCTTGGTTACGCCGATGCCAAAGCACGTGGCATGACGATGTACATTGCTGCTGAGGTCAAGGCCAGCGTTCTACCTCTGCGATTCGCTATCGGCGACGGAAATCACTACAATGGCTTCTATAATGCGCCGCTTCATCCGAACAGCGCTTACAGGACGCATGTGCGAGCAACCACAACAGACGCAAACGGGGTAGGTCAAGGAACCACGTGGCATGTGCCTCTCATCTCGTTATCCCAACAGAAATTTCTCCAAATTATCTGTACAAACACACTCAGTGTTAATGTTTTCGATATTAATGAGTCGCTTTGCGTCGCAATACTTTGGTTGATCTGGTCCTTCTTATCTAACTCAATCTACTAATCTTTGCGGTTTATAACAGGTCAGCAATGCCTCGATCGTGTAGTAGTCTAATTAGAAAGAAGACAGACAAATCGTTTTTCATGATTTTAATAACTCAGTCATTGGTGTAACATACTGATCTGTTGCATGGAAGTATAAAATATCATCATCATTACGATTTTATTTATTATATATAAATAAGGAATATATATCATATATTTTTTGATTTCAGGTTGTCTTCCCTGGTGATGCTTCGTCGATTGATTTACCAGTCACAGGTAATACGATACAGTGAAACCTGTCTATAACGGTCACTTGTTAGACCTGAGAAAAATGACCTTTATAGACATATTGCCTTTCTGTCCAGGTTGATTTCTATAGAAGTCATCATTTTGGGATTAGGAAGAGTGACCTTTATACACAGATGATTGCTCTACAGAGGTGACCGTTAATACAGGTTTTACTGTAGCTGCATCGGTGTAAAGGGTCCCTTTTTATGCGCTGTTTCAGGCAAATATATTACCTATTATTGAAAATCTTCTTCGCGCAAGAATTAAAAAACATGTTAAGATTGTTTTGAAGCTCAACATCTAGAAGCTTGCATGACGCTGAACCCCTTTAAGTACCCAGTACAACTAAGCCAATAAAATTCAGTTGAAAACCCGAATAGTTGATGAGCTTGAACAGAACAGTTACTACATGATGTTCGTAATATTTAAGCCTCATAACGTTTTAAATTTTCTCTGTCTGTACCTCCAATGTTTTATGAAGTGTGTTAGCCTTTAAATTGTCTGAATGGCTCGTATGCTTACCAAGGTGGTTATTTTTCTCTTCAGCTCCGAGGGTCGGCACATCTCCAACTGAAGAGAGCTTCAAGATCCCGTTGTCTGTCATTGCGGGTGCTTCTGGTGGAGTTCTTCTATTGATCATCATCATCGTCATAATTATTCTATACTTGAGGTAATTATTACAAATTTACTATGACTTATTTACAACGTCATAATCATTCTAGAATTAAGGTAATTATTACAGATTTACTATGACGTATTTATATTATCCATGCATCAATTACATTGCGGTCTGGTTACTATTTGGTAATGTAGCCGCTTTAATTCCTTGTTTATAAACTCGTCTTCAAAAATATTAATAAAATTAATACTGCAGTGTTCGGAAAAACCCCGGCATCTGCGGCGAATCGAAGTTACTTGTAGAGAAACGCCATCCATTTCTTGCCAATGTTTTGACTTGTGTCTTAAATGCGATTACATTTGCTACTAAAGTTTAACCCGTGTGGTGCCGACGTTGTACTTTAAACCTAAACCCGTCGAGATTTGGGTAATTTGTTGTCTTTCATACGTGAAAGCGGCGCCATTTTAAATGTGCATAATCCTGCGTTGAGACGAATGTTTTCGGCTTGTTTCGCCATTACTGGTTACGGGTCAGAGTCGCTGCTTTGCACCTGCTGTTCATGGCTGTCTTCATAAAGTCGCCGCTAGTGGCTCGCTTCAACGATAAACAGAAGTTGTTTAAAATGGCATTCTACGTAGTTCATTGTGGATGATGTCCAAGAACGGCATTTGCAGTGCGTTATTTAGTTGCTGTTGTCGAAGGTACTCTTAATTTTGAGCTAGTTTGACGGCGCTTTTCTTCCCGTATGCTTGAAATGTAATTATATTTAATTTAACCCTGGTTTGTTTACGGCAAACACTGCAATAACACGTGGTTTGGCTATGTTTATATCTTATAATGCTGTCTGCAGTTTACTATTTCTTTTAACCTAGGTGTGAAACATTTAACTGACGTTGCAATTGTTCGGTTTATATGTTTGTCGACGTTATCGTGCAAACGTTTGTGCATTTGCAAGGCTTTTGATAGACCGATAGTAAAATTGTGTCTGGTATAATACAGCGATTAGCTTCCTCGAGCTTTGCGCTTGAGCAATTTTGCCAGTTTTCGATGTTTGTCAGCGTCCGAAACTGGGTTTGATTGATTATTAATTTGCTGAAATGAGTAATCTCTGCCAAGACCTCGCTGTTTATGTGCGTTTACACTAGCTGCTGTTACCTTTAAAGTAATTACTGTGTTTTGCTTACACTTACTGATGTTACGCTAAAACTATTGTGTTACGTTTACACGGTTGTCCTCGTGCGTTAGCGTTCATGGGTTGCTGTGAGAAAATTCTTGCTTTTGTTCTAGGTCCAGCAATGCCAGTCGCAAGAGAGGCAAGCAAGGCGCTGATCCGTATGATCTTGAACTTTCCAAGACGCGACTGCATTCAGAGACAGGTAAACTATTATGCAGCTATGATGCAAAACTCTGCTATTATTATGCAAGATTATGTAATATATGATCCAAAATTATGCAGTTATGTTATGCATCTAAGATAAATCATTCAATTATTATGCAAAGTTATGCAATATATGATGCAGAATTATGCAGTCATGTTATGCAGCCAAGATAAATTATGTTATTATTATGCAAAATTATGCAATATATGATATAAAAGTATGCATTCATGCTATCCAGCTACTTAGATAAATTATGCTGTTTCGTCATGTGACATGTTCTCTTGATGTTTCCGTCGTTTATGTTGGCGTTTTATCTTAACGTTGGCGTTTGTTACATTTCAGATGGCCAGCGTCCTACGTCACTAACTGGTGACGCTCCGTTGCATCCAGATCATCCTCCGATTGCCGTTGGATCCTTTCAAAAACACGTCAATAAATTGCACAAATGTGACAATTCTGGGTTTAAAAACGAATACAACGTAAGCACTGTTCCGTTTGTAAGACACCTCTCTTTTGTAAACCATGTTTTTTCGTTATCATTTAATTTATTCTTTGCTTTAAATTTGCTTCGTTCTGCTTTCTAGCAACTGGAAATCGGTAAAGAGTTTTCTTGGGAGATTGCCCACTTAGGCTGCAATAAGACGAAGAATCGCTACGCTAACATCGTTGCTTGTGAGTAGGTTGTTTCATATACCATAGTAAATGTTGACAGGGAATGGAGACAGACAGTGCTGGGGATAGTCTCAAGTGCTAAGTGCAGTAAATATTGTCCGTGCAATGTTAATTGTGCTTCAAATTTTACTGGCGTCTCAAACCTGACCGTCGGTTCATGACCGCCAAAGTGACGTCAGTTTGCAATGCCTCTTCAGAAAGCTTTGATGAGTTCCAATGATTATTATTTTTGTCGACAGATGATCATTCTCGTGTTCTCCTGGAAGATGTCGACGATGAAATTGGATCGAATTATATAAACGCATCTTATATCGACGTAAGTATCCGCTTTGTTTTGAATGAGACAGATTTAGCGCGTAGTGTGACCGCGATAGCGTCGCAGCATTTGACACGATATTTCATTGTTCTATTGCCAGGGATACATGCGACCAAACGCATACGTGGCAACGCAAGGTGAGGAATGTGGTTTCTGTTCACAGTGATCACCTCTATAGAGCGACCATATGCTCATAGCTGTTACTGGATGAAAAATGCAATGTGGATTTACCGTTCTTTGTATTGGATTCCGATTTATGTAATATTTTCGAGAGTCCAATATTTTCACTGACCATATTTCAGAGAATCAGATTCATTTTCACATACCATAATTTCAGAGAATCCGATATGTTTTCACAGACCAACTGTGTTTTTATTGTTTCTTTCGTTGCCAATCGTTTGCACTTTACCGGATATACAGTATTATACACTTAATCTGGCAAATTTGATTGATCCGATTCAACTATTACAAAAAGCCATAGCGAGGACGTGCTCCTGAAGTCGGTCTCAATAAGTGAAGGCAAGGTTTAATAGGATTTCCAATTGTTTCTTATCACCTTCAGACTTCTACTAATGATAGCTATTTGAAAATTTGAAATACGTAATTTGACAACTTTTTAATATGACAATTCTGTGTTTTCAAACGTTCAATATTCATCATTGTTATTTTCAGGTCCACTGCCGAGCACTTTCGATGACTTTTGGCGCATGATGTGGGAGCTGCGATCAAACAGCATCGTCATGCTGACCAATTTACAAGAAAAGAATAAGGTAACCCTCCGCACTGAAGCACGCTGAAACGCTCGCCGTCTTACAAGATGCGAATTCTACGCTCACGTTTAGCTTTGAATAGATAATTGACCAAGTGCAGTCCTGATACATTTGGGAATTGAAACTAGTACAGCAAGGTATTCTTGAGTTGAAATCGACATTTTTGACAGCGAAGAACAATCTTTTTAATCGATCATCGTAGAAAAGAGTACGGTTGACTGCATATCAAACAAAGCAATTTCGTGAATGTCATCCCATGTGGCAGAAATGAACTAGCATGAATCCCCAAATGCATTCAGACTACACTTGGTCAATTGCGTTTCACATGACGTCACATTGAGCTCAGTTTCATGGAAGTATCCTGTTCGATTTCTTGTTCATTTCTTGAAATATATTTCGGGATAATAGGTCCATCACCAGGTGTAGCATACGTAACTGAAACTGCCCCATACAACTGGCAAGAGAGAATTATGCCAGATAAGATTCTGTTTCTCGGTTTCAAGTACTATCTTTCTCAAAATCAGACTTGAGTCTTCGAAAACAACTATAGCAGTCTGCAGATTTTGGCATTGAAACTTTTGGCATACAGCGTAGACAAGTGTTCTCGTGCTAAATTAGAAAATACATTCTCCGAAATTAGGAGTTGTGTTTTTGAGAGGAATCATGTCTTTAACTTCTACATATCTGACTCTTTATTGCTTCTCTGAGAACACCATCACACGCTCTGTGCCCCTGTGTTTCATCTTTTGCTGCTTTCTTTGGCCAATGTTTAGCTGAAATGTCACAAGTACTGGCCAGACGACGAAACGGAGTACGGAAAGATGAGAGTGGCGCAGACGAAGAAGGAACTCTACGCGGATTATACGATACGAACATTCAAAATGCAAAGGGTGAGTTGTTGTTGTTGTTGTAAACGGAACGGAGTTTGGAGTTTCTGTAATGACACTGATTATAAACATCTTCTGCAAAGGCACTCCATGCAGGCATACAGGAAGGGACTAATCCAATATGCTTAACACATATATACAATGTAATGTTTTATATCACAGTCTATATCTGCTTGTGAAACCTTGTTGTCAATGTCCCTCACTATCTTTTGTACCCACAGCGAGGCACTGAGGAGACAAGAGAAGTCAAGCAGTTCCATTTCACTGTGTGGCCAGATCACGGTGTCCCGCAGTACGCCACGGCCATTCTGGCGTTCCGTCGAAGAGCGAGAGCGTTCCTGCAGATCGACGACACTGGCCCGACCGTTGTGCATTGCAGTGCCGGCGTCGGACGAACGGGTACTTACATTGCCATCGATGCAACACTCGATCGAATGACCAAGCAAGGAGATATCGACATCTTCAATTTCATTGCCGCCATGAGAACGAGACGGATCGCTATGGTTCAAACGGAGGTTAGTCCATCGCGCTTTGTTGTTTTGTATGACGATCGTGAAGCAACTACGTATTGGCTGCTAAGCTAGTGATGGTCAGCACCAAGCTAATGATTTTGCTGCATTAATGATTAATTGTGTGTTCTTATGATAGCTGTGTGGTCATGTGTCATGTGTGTTGAAGTCTTCTAATCTGTCCGAAGCAATACGTCAACTACTGCAGTCAATGACCAGGCGCTTTTTAAAACCTTGGCGAGAGACCAACCCAACGTTGTTTCTTACTGCTTTCATTTTTGGAGAAAGCTCAGTAACTTAACCGATCATAACCAGAGGAAACCCGTCTACAGATAAACCCTAGCAACTATCGCCGGTGTAGTACAGCTGGTAGGATGTGTGGTTGCCGAGCAGGCGTCCCGGGTTCGACTCCCAAGCCAGCCGACCCATAGCCATTGTATAATCGTTGTATGTTTTGACAATTTAATTTTCAAGGAACAAAAGGAGACAAGCTTTTGGCTGATTGGGTTACAATCTTGAATACGCTTTGAAGCAACGAGACATCTATATAGATTTTGTAAATGTTCTGCCCTCTTTGTCAGATAAGCGCTTAAGTAATGTACTCCGATCCTAAATTTTTCACTTACTGTGTACCGATAACGTTACGAGCTTTATTGAGCATTCGGTGTACCGAATCCAATCGTCTTTGATTTATTATTTTGCTGCTTTTTGTCCGGCAGGAACAATACATCTTCGTACACGATGCCGTGCTGGAAGCAATCATATGCGGCAACACAGAGATCCCTGTTCAGGACCTGCGCGCCTCCATTATGAAACTCGAGAGGACTGAAACTGACTCGAAAATGTCCGGATTCGAGAAAGAATGGAAGGTAACAGAGTTTTGCTTCAGTGACGTTGGTTTTGGCTGAGTAATATTATGTTGTCACATGGAGCCAACTGAGCAATAACGAAGTAACATTTTGTCCTTGTGGTTACAATCGAACATGTATTATCAGCCACCTGTGTATAAAGGCCACTCTTCATAACCCCAAAATGACACTTTCTATAGAGATCAACCTGGACAGAAAGTCCACCTGTCTATAAAGGTCATTTTTCTCAGGTCCCAGAGGTGGTCGTTATCATCAGGTTTCACTGTATTCTAAAACGCGACAATCGTGTATAATATCTTTATTTAACAATATTCCCTCGTGATCTTGTCGTAGAAAGCAAATTACGATGGTTTGTTTATTGTGAGGTTTGGTCGTGACTATGTGATTGTTTTGACCGTTGTCTGACTGTTTCATTTATGACGGATTATACAGACGTTGAACACGGTCAGTCCCATTCTGCCAAAGACGGCGTTCACCGTGGCACTACTGACGGACAATGTCAACAAGAACAGATACTCATGTGTCGTGCCAGGTGAGACACAGTTCATCCTCTCTTGTCCTGCTGTTGTTTTGCGATTGTGTTCCGATGGTCTTATAACAGTCGACGGTGACAAATCGTATTCCGCTGTTTGAAGTTGCGTTCACACTGTATCGGTTCTTGTGCGATGCAATGCTGGCACGGCGATTGTATGATTCTAATTTTGGAAACCCTTCTCGACGTTGGATCCACTCCCGTACGGTTCCAAACTCCGCTTTTCGAAAATTTTGATTTGCTGATGCATTCCCGCAGTCCTTGGCTTTCATGCGTTATCGCAGGACTCGATTCAGCAGATTCGGGTTCTGTTTCCGTTTCGCAACGACGATTATCGCAGCCTTATTCGTCTTGACGCTGCCTCACTTATCGGACGGAGGAGGAAATCTTACGGGAATCGCTGCAGTTCGAAAGTAGCTTAAAATCCGAATTCCTTCAAAGCAATATAAAATTTAGGCTAGAATAAGTTTTTAGCTAAATCTGAGGTTTTCTAGTTAGTATTATTTTCCGATGTCACTTCGCGTAATCGAAAGACATGCAAATACAGCATTCGCCATTGCAGAAATGCAGAGCAATATGATTTGAGGTCGACTTCGGATAGTTGATTGAGTTTTTATCATATCTCCCCCTTTCTTACTTAGCCACGGGGATTGTTACGCCTCAGATCAGTTTGTGTCGCTTCATTGGTAATTGATGTATAGTATCGCTCGATATTCGCTTGTCATACGATGTAAACGTTGTCAATTTTGATTTATTTCCAGCCGATTTGGGTCGCGTCGAGTTGCTGCCCATTGACGACGATGTCGCGACAACTTACATCAACGCCGTTTACATCGACGTAAGTGCTGTAGCGTCGCGTCATCGCAACACCATGCATTCACCCTTGCTCAGGGTTTAAGAGGAACCATAGCTAAATAACCGCCGTAGAAAGGACTACCTTTTCCCAGAGTAACTATGCTGTTTCACCTTCCTTACTAACGTATATGCTGTCATTCGTAAAGTAACCTCTGGTTCACGTCAGCCTCGATTTCATTCACTATCTGTGTGATGAGCCTACGCAGCAATAGTACTAAGCCAGATGTGACGTAATTCATGAAGACAGATGATCTTCCTTTTACAAATCCTAAGCATTGTTGGATGTCTCACGGAGATATCTTTGGGGATATAACATGGCGCAGTGATATACTACAAGTTTATTCCTTCATTTTTAGACTCTAAACGTGTAAAAGGGCTTTAGCAATGATCTAGCAGCAAATGCAGCATAGTCGGCAGGGGAGATTTGCACGTGGGAAGGATTCTATTTAATATCGAGAGAAATATCGTGCAATATTCAGTGCGATCGATACGGGCTGTAGGTTCTACGAATAAATGGCATAATTCCAATCATGTAAGCCGCTACTGTTGTTGCTGAGATAGTTTGTGTTGTTTTAACTAACGTTGTCTGTCTTGTTTGTTACCAGGGCTACAAGCAGCGAAACGCTTTCATTCTTACCCAGTCTCCTTTACCAAACACGACGGCTGATTTCTGGCGGATGTTGTCAGAACACAAGAGTGGTTCTGTCGTCATGTTGAACAATTTGGAAGAAGGCGATGTAAGTTTTCTTCATCCTACTTTATAGTATACTTCTATGGTTTTATATTATTGCCAAAATAAACTGTCACGACTTGCGAGACTATCGGCTGCTAGCTCGGAGCTCGTCAAGCACGAATTAGTTTCAATGGCACTTCAAAATAGGCAGTCATCCGTAGACCATATTTATATTACTACATCAGTGACCGAAGGTTGTTTCATTACTTAACTCAATATTGCTTTCATTGGACACGTTCACAGTCGGCTGTCGAAACGTCTGCCTTAGACTACCTCTAAATCGAAGTTCATATAATTCGAATTCTGTTGTTTGGCAAATCGCGTTAGACGGTCAATAAGCCAGCCAGTGTTGCTACATTAGTGTAAACCCTATGTATGCCAACCATGGTTTTAATTTTGACTCCACGTTCTTATTTTTTGTGTTCACATCTGTTTACTTTGTAGGATTACACGAGGTTTTGGCCGGACCGACAGCGCGTTGACTACGAGATGATCTCAGTCGAGTCGTTGTCAGAGACAGTGACGACATCCATTGCTGGCAAAGTCAGCCTCAAAGCAACGAA
This sequence comes from Calvadosia cruxmelitensis, assembly GCA_900245855.1. Taxonomy (NCBI): domain Eukaryota; kingdom Metazoa; phylum Cnidaria; class Staurozoa; order Stauromedusae; family Kishinouyeidae; genus Calvadosia; species Calvadosia cruxmelitensis. The sequence continues at coordinate 13,599 of OFHS01000607.1, forward strand.
CAGACATTGTGAAAACGAGATTATCATCAGGAAGTTCGAAGTCACAGACAGTCGAGTACGTCACGAATTCATCGTTGGTCAATCAATGCTTCTAAAATGATATGTTTCACATACGCTCTAGCTTCTTTTAACGACCACCTGTCTTAAGCGACGACCTCTGTTGTGCGACCGTTTTGGTTAGGCCACGTTTTAATGGTGTGGATGGTCGTTGAAGACAGTTTGTATTGTGGTTTATAAAACGTTTTGCATGAATCGAATGCGTTCTCGCAATATGATTGGTCGAGGGCAGTGTTTGGAACTGGCGTTGGTGGATCGAACAATAGCCTGTCGATGTTTCGGGGGGTATAACTGCAACTCAAATACAATTTACTACCATATTTCCTAGGTTGATCGTTTTATAAAAAGGTTACCACACGCTCAGGCGTGTTTGGATTGCGTGTGGTAACCCTTTAGTATACGTCTTGGGTTATTTGCTGTTTTGCCTGCACTGTTGCAGACACGATTGCCTGATACATCGTTATTCGCTTTCAGAATCCAGATAGTCATTTCTTCGTCAAAGTCTTTCAGTATCTTGGCTGGGCAGAAACAAAGGCGCCACCCAATTGCAAGGCAGTGATATCATTGGCTGGTTTGATTGAGAAGTGGCAGCAACGATCTGGAAACGGACCAATCACGATCATGTGCAGGTATGAAGTAGATTCCAGGGAGTGTCTAAAAAGTAGCGCTTTTGTTGATGTTCAAATTTTGAAGTTATGACGACATTTCCCTTGCTGTACGAATTTGTAAGTAGACAAGTAAGTCTGGGTAATGTAAACGGCGCTCGTTACTTTTGCTTTGTAGTGTAGTTCTTTTATTGTATGGTATACACTAGAATAAAACACAACGATGTAACTTACCACTCAGAAGTAATTATTAACTCATAAACAACTCGTGGTACTGAAAGGTAACGCAGTGTAAGTTATATTATAGAATGAATCATAATATTGCTTGAACAAGCTCACTGTACAAAAATGTACGCCGCGGGGTACAGGATATTTTATGCGCACGGTTTTGAGCTGTAATGGACAATTTTGACAGCCAAGAACAATAATATGAAATTGACATTCGTCGGAAACATTACGGGTGAATGCCTTACAAACAATAAAGCTTCCTGGTGTCGCCACACGAGGCAGAGTTCAATCCTTTCCGTAGTCGAAATGCATTGGTGCGACGCTTGGTCTATTGCGTCATTTAATGAGTCAGTACTGCATTAATAGTATTTTCTCACTGGACTCCGTAAAGGGCATTTATTGGTATGACACCATCGGACACCATGGACCAGGGGTGTTGCTCGTGGAGTGGGACTAGACCGCAAGCACCGTTTACAGAATTTAAGAATTTAGTCTGAGACTTGGGATGTAGAACCGGTCTATGTTTTGGCCATAGTAATCCGAGATGTTGTTTTGTGTGCTGACGTCATCTTGTTCTTTTTTGTTGTTTCATAGCGATGGCCTCGGTCGCAGTGGTACATTTGCTGGCCTCGTTGCGGTGCTGGAAAGGTTAAAAGTCGAGCAGGTTGTCGATGTGTTCCAGACAGTGAAGGCGATGCGAATCCAAAGACCGCATCTTGTCAAATATCTGGTTAGTAGCGCTTCGTGTTTTCCGCACTGCAATGTCTTGTTTCCACGTGTCGACTGGTCGCCTAGGTAACTAAATGACCACACTGCGACTGCGGCAGTCGTCGCTAGAAGGAGGTGTGCTCTTGCTTGTTTTAACGCATGCGTGGTTGTTGTCTCATTCCCAGGATCAGTACAAGTTCATCCACCATGCCGTGCAAGAGTACTTATCGGCCTTCGATGACTATGCTAATTTCAAGTGATCGTTACCATGACGACAGAGTTCCCTCCCGTTATTAAACCACCGATGCAACACGCACTGGATTGAGAATGTTCTCTCGAATACTATAAATTATTTTTTAGGGATATTTTTGCGGGATATTTTGTAAAAACGACCATAGTATGTGCATCGTAGTCCTACAGTGCAACTACTAAACGCCTTCTCGTTAGCACGAATGGGCAGGCGCTGTTTCTATCACAAAGTGCCTGTTTGATTTAAATATGGACGATATCTGGTGACGTTTTTTAGGGCGTTGAACCATGTTATAATTTGTCCATAGCAATTATATGACAAAGATTTATTATCACGCGACTTGTTTTCTGTTCTTGGTTGTTGGTTCGTGAGTGTTGTTACCTGTCCTGTTTATCTGATCCCACGCAGCGATTAGCTTTTTATCAGAAGTTTGAAGGAAGCGATTCGGAAATGCACGGCACGTCAGCCGGTTGATTTGTCAAAATGTTTTTAGGAGGAACCGTCTATACCTTCAGACAGCTGTTTCAAAGTATTGCGATTGGAAAATAGAAACTTTTGACGTTACTAGATGCTTACGGTCGATGTTCTGTTGATGTATTCATCGCGTATTGTTAAAACTGAAATGTAGCGGTATACTATAGATATCATTTCTGTATTTGAGTTTAGTATATTACCGAATTTTCAACAAAAACATCGCAATCTATTATGAAGATAAGATACCTTGGATGTGACACAAATCACGTAAGAAGAGGTCCCGTTAACGAGCGATCACAGTAAATGTGCAATGATAGCCCTTCAATCGACTGGCAGAGTAGCTTGTAACATAGATGCCACCCAAAGATAACTGCTTTGGATGATTTCGTGAAAGCGTGTAATCTATAATCTAACTCCTCCGACATTCTTGAAAGGCTGGAACAGATACAGATACAAGTTACCTTTGCATAGTGATTACCTGTGCTGAAAGACCACTTTAGCTGCACTGTTCCTTGAATGGTCGCTTAAGACAGGATTAGTTGTACAAATAAAGCAGTGTACGGAAAGAGATTTATTTGCGTTGTATATTCAAAACTTATCTTGAATGCGTTCAAGTTCTGGAGATTCTGGCTAACCGTCTGAGCTGGGAGCTTTTAACGCAAGGTATATAGCCTCAACGTACTTCATGCTTCAAAACGCTGTAGAGAAATGAATTACAATCTCAGCATGCAATCTAAGATTGACATATGACCCAATATTGTTCACTGACACAAACAAGGATGAAAGACCAAAGCGATACGTATTTAGGCACTCGAAAACAAAGTCGATCAGTTCCTCAAACACACTCTATGGGAAATTGTACTATAATTTTTATAGAGATTATTAAATTTAACCGACGAATCTCCCACATATGCCTCCAACTTATCCCACTGACTGCACAATATATTAACTAGTAGAAAAGAAAAACCTGATATTTTTCTTTATTTTATTTTCCCTATATCTCGTATGTTGTTAAAAAGTGTACGTGCTGGAAAGTGAGATTCGTGCGATGAGGCTATGACGTCACGAAGCTAGTGCGCAAGCCCAGGAGGCAACGCGCCTTTGTGTTCGATCGCGGAGCAGTTTTACTCCAACGCAGGATTTTACAGTTTACGACGTTCGAAAGTTTGTTACGAAGGATATTATTCAGTAGCATCATGTTTTTCGTCTCTCATCAAGTGTTCTCTTAAATTCTGGAGTCCGCGAGCTAATTCTGTATTATAACGGTGAGTTTTGGCTGCGAATCAGGATGTTTTTGGATGGAATTGCGCCAAGACTGAGAGCTTCTCCTCGCTCTTGTGTTGTTTGGTTGATGTTCAACTGTCTTGGAGATTACAGTCAAGTGTGAAGGTTGACTTTGTTGACTCATGTTTACAACGATGATACATTGAATAAGGAGCAGTCTAAAGAAATACACCAGGTTCATTCTATTTATTTCTGCAGTCGATCGATGGTCCGCTTGCGCTGCCTACCTTGTGCTATGGCTCAGCAAATTTCGCAAGATTTCTTTCACACTCTTGCTTTTTTGGCGAAGCTTGCGGCTAAAGATGGAGTTGTTCAAAATAGAGAACTCCAATATGCATTTGAATGAGTGCAAGCTATAGTTCTTGCCGTGCTTTTGTAGTTTTCGAAGGCCGATTTGTTTTGTGCGTGCTAACATGCCATCCACTTGTATTGCACGACCTGGCACGAACGTCAAACACTCTTGCGTGGCGGAGCTTGTTTAAGAACAAGTTTCATTTAACATACTGGCCTTGCTAGGCATTGCATAATGACTGAAGTAGGTTTTCGTCAGTTTATAGGGTGCTTTCTATTGAGAGGTCATCACATGTGTGAAGGATGATTGTACAGCTGCTAGATAATGCGGCTATTGCTGTGTAACAATTCCATCTGCGACCAACTTATTCAAATCCAACCGAAAGGTAGATAATTAGATGCACGTTTATCGAACAAGCTTGATATTATCACCGCACAAACCCTTGTTGATGATCATTATCGTAATTCATACAGTCAACCAGGCAAGAGACTGATGATAGGTGGTCTCTTTCTGCAGGTGGTCACTCAAGGCAGGTGAATTGTATTGCTCAAATATTCGAGAGACCGCTTTGAGGTGTTTTCTAAAGCAGATTATGAATAGCATTTATTCACAGTCACTATAAATCTAGAACGACTTCCAGTAGTTTGATTCAGTTCTTGTGGCCCTAGACAATAGTGCAGTTGCGTAGTGTTCAACACCCTCGTGTGTCTGAGCATTGCTTTGAAGTGACTGAGTGAGCTTTTTTATTTTGTTACAAAGTATTCAAAGAGAGAAATTGAATGCAAGCAAAGCCTTCTAGCTGTCTTTCAAGAGACTTTCTGGAAAAAATTGTTTAGAAAGTGATCAAAAGTTGCAGTCTTGGTTGGCAGGGCCCAAGGCTCCTCACATTGTTTTGTAAATGTAGCTTTATTATTGTTTATGCTTAATTGTGCTACTCAGTGACCAACGAAAAGTGGTCTTTTAACACAGGTGGTCACTTACGACAGGTAAATTCTGTGTTTCGATTATGCATTCCATATCTACAGTGTAACCTGTAAAGTCTTTCTATTGCTGTCTTACGATATGACTCTTAATTGCTAGGAGATATCGAAGTAGTGTGGCATATATGTATTGTCTAGCTGGTTGCCTAAGTCCAAAGGTGAGAATTTGACTTACCGGTACAAATGACGTGACGGTAATTAGATTTAATTATGTTCCTGACACTATTGTTCTGTTTTGTCTTGATATAGAATTTCGCGTGACGATGTAAGTGGCTCGGTGACTAGTGATGTCTGTGCACGCTAGCGAGCGAGAAGCCCGCGTAGCGTTAGAAGACAACGACAATGATTCTGTTCCCAGTTCTTTTGTCATCAAAGACAAAGAAGACCGCTCTTGGAAAGCGTACTTCTCAGATTCTACAGGTTCATCCATTTTGCATCCTGGCGAAGACTGCACAGTTGGCTCGCTGGGGTTTCTCTATGATTATTATGGCATGACAGAGGATACGCAGCATGGTCCGGTGTCGCCCAACGTTAGGTATCCCTTCGTACATGTTCTTTACCTAATGGAACCATTGATGCATAGATGACATTTTGGCTTATTTATTATTTTCTTTTAATTATGTAATATTGTCTTTTTTCATAGCAGCGATCCAAATGTTGTCGGCACATCATCGTCGCCATCAAAGCTCGTAGAAAAAGAGGTAAAATTGTTTACCAATTTAGAAGTTCTTTTTGCGTGTTTTGTTACTTTTTGTGGTAGAAAGCAAGACTACAGATCCTGCATAAGTTTCAATTAACTAGTTTGTTTTTTTCATCCTGGCAAAGAGAAAAAATAACGTTCGAGACATCATTTGAGATATTTAGTCGACCTGCAAACTTTGCACGCTGCTTTTAAGGAATACCTTAGCCCACTGCTTAAGGAATACCTTAGCCCACCTCTCAAGATTTGCTAGTGGATATCCTCTTTTAGACAGTGGTTTTAGATTTTGATTAGCGAAGACCTTTGTGATTGTCTGTGCATTTTTATAGGCCAATGCTCCGCCGAAATCAGCAAATGAAGAGCAAGACTCAGACGGTGAACATTCTGGGTATGCAGCCTTTTTGTCTAAATTGATATCTGAAAAGAAGTCTCACAGTGTCACTTACTGTATCCTTGTCTATGAGTTCTTCAGTTGCTCTCATAGAGTTGGACGAAAGAAGGTTTCTTAGCATTTATTAATCAACTTGAATAATCCACTAATAATCAATGTGCCAGGAGTTTTTAGTATTAGTACATCTGTCCCCTTGGAGCTATCCAAAATATCCCGGTCACATTGTTGTTAGGTCAAAACTTTGCTTGTACAATTTAAACACAATCAAATCAAAGGATAACAACCATTGACAAACCACAGTTATCGAAACACTACTGAGTTCAAACATTGATTGGATTTCAAGCACAACTGATCCAAAATAGTCCTACAGTTAACTGGCATCGCCGTGGACCAGATTACATTTCTTGTGCTGGTCTGCAGGTTGACAAATGAGGCATTTTAAGTGCTAATCTTGCTGAATCAGGCATTTAGACATTCTGAGGCATTGGCGGCAGCATTTTGATTAATGCTATGACTGATAGCGTGTAGGCGAAGCCATTTTGTCGTACATAATAAATTATTAGTATGTGTGTCATTTTTATCATCTTCTTTTGAAATTTTTAATTGCTATAATTTGCTGTGGTTCAGTAAACCAGTGTATCTGTTTTTGTTTGGCCCAGTCCAAAGCTCTTTAGCATCACATGTGTGTTTGTTTTGTAGTTCTTCTGGATCGCCATTGCAAGGTCAAATTTGCAACAGATCTGTCAATGTGGAACAGAATTCTCCTGTCGGAAATGAGGTATGCTTGGTACAGTAGTACTACAAAATGACTGATTATTGCAGAGAAATATTTGATGCACGTTATGTTAGTCCGGTTAGTTGTTCAATTTATATATGCAATTTGCCGATTCCACAGTGGGACCTTCGTAGTAAAATCACTTCAAGAAAGCTTCAAATGGTGTATGAAACTAAATGTTTTTTAGCTAGTAGAATCCTTGTAAGAGAATTTGGGACGACAATGCTTGGTTTTATAAAGCAACTGGTTTTATTAACTACGATCTTATTGTACTATGACCACTTTATTTTGTTTTTTAAAGATTTACCTTTGCTGATGATTTGGTTCGTCAATGCAAGGGCCTGTTTGTTGATTGCATGACTGCAAAATTTTGCACATTGCCTCTAAGGCCCTGTTAGGGGCATCTCAGCTCTGTAAAATAGCAGCAAACTGTATGCAAGTGCAACGTATAGATGTCTGATTTTGTTCTTTGCCGTTATTTTTAGATCCAACACTTGACATCTCCGCACATTAAACATGAGACTAGGTAAGCATAGATTAACCGATTGCACTTTGTATTTAGCTAATGAGGATATTGTGTTTGAACACACTTGCGTCGGTAATTGTGAATATGCAATTGAATATGCAGTAGAAATTGTGTAATTTATTATCTATTAGCTTGTATTGTATTTAGCATGTTGCTCGACTGCTTGCCATTCTGTAAAACGCACATTTGGTAATTGCTCTCTGCAGTTGAAGACGAGTCTAGAAAATCATCATCATCATCTTCATCATCAATAATTTAACTGCCGTTGTCCGGAATATTGCTGCATAGTAGTTATTGCGAATTGTGTCGAATCACACGAACGACGAGGGACTCTGTGTTATGACACGCTGCATACTGTCCATCCAGGGGCATTTGATATATTTCCAAGTATCAAGTCAGTTTATAAATACAATAATTATGCAGAATAATTTAAAAGACAATAGCGGATATAATACTAATTTGCATATTGATAGACAGGAGAATGGTAACCAAAGGAAAAGCAACTAATCGCGTTGTATCCGTTAACAGATGTTACTTTTACGTACAAAACGTGTTTGCAATTGAATCATTTGGATATAAGCTGTTTCTTCATCTACTGTATTCGAGTAGTAAATTTGCAGTTTGATTTGGAATGTGTAACTGTTTTAGTGTGTGTATACTCTGTCGAACTTTCATAAAAATGTTAACCCCTGTCCTGCTTGTAAAACTATTTAAATGAAGACTTGAAGTTGCTTCATCAATTTGGTTGCTTGCTAAGGACTAACTATCGGTTTGGTTATGTGTTGCTACTTTTGACTTGTTTCGAAAACGTGTATACACGTCAATAGTGAGACAAGGGTTAATTGCTCACAGCATCTGTTCTTATGATTACAGCAACGTTCTCATTCAATAAAAGTGATGTTGTGAAAACTCTGGGCAATTATAGCGACATAGAAAGTAAGATGGAATATTACGGGGAAATGCGAGACTTTGGAGTGTTAGCTTATATCCGACTTGCCTGCAATATGGGACATATTTTATACTCTCACTTCATCATTTATGTGTCTTTATGGATGTTCAAAAATCAACCAAGAATACACGCATAGAAGGCACCATTAAGTGGGCAATTATACTATACGGATTACAAATATAGCAAATACTATTCACTAAACTATTTCAGAGACAACTTTCGATGTGAACAACATTGTTCGAGAGAGAATTCCACAAGCGGACTACACAATTGAAAAATAGTAATGCTTGGTGTTCAATTTGGTAATATAGTTTACATCAATCATCGTCATCATCATCTCATCGTCATCATCAGTGTTACAGTGTAGTTCACTCGACTTTGTGGTCATTACAGCAGTTGGCTTTTTACATGGCTAGAGTCGCATCAGTAATGCTATATTTAAAATATATGTTCAATTACGGGGATATGTTCAAATGCGTGGGTACACATCAGCAACAAATCAACAACTGAGCTCTTGATTCGGTTATGTAAAAACAGGATACCAAATTGATTGTTATTCTATTTATTTTCATTCCTTGATCTTCTTGTTCTTTCCAGTGTCCCACCAACCAGTCTCCAGGTATGGATTGTCGCTTTTTCAAACACTTCCACCACTTGTTTAGGTATCTGTTGATGATCAACTCACAAATATATATACAGCGATTGCCATTTATTAAAACTGTGGTTAATGAATTATGCAACCAGTCACTTTATAAAACGAATTACAGTCAAACCTGTCTTAGCGGCCACCTCTATAGAGCAGCCACCTGTGTATAAAGGCCACTCTTCATAACCTCAAAATGACACTTTCTATAGAAATCAACCAGGACAGAAAGGCCACCTGTCTATAGAGGTCATTTTCTTCAGGTCCCAAAAGTGACCGTTATAGACAGGTTTCGCTGTATTTGTGTTTGTAAATTTCTTCTGCATGCCTTCTCTTAGCTGGTATCACTTTTTTAAATAAAACCTGCAGTGATTACTTCCTATCCCTTCAATGGAACTACATGACACAGAAAGATGGACGTTAAGTTCTTTCAATGTCTTGCTGTTTTGTTGGCGCAACTGAGTTGTTGACTTTGCTTTTGAATTGCTTCCCTTTCTAGCAGGCATTGTCACCGCACTTGGCATCACTGAAGCAATCAAATGCTGTGTTTCAGATCGAAGACAAGTGAGTGAAAGCAAGAACAAATTCTTTGTTCGACTCGTGATATCCAGATGGGATTTCTACCATTTTATTACAATTGATTAGGTTCACATACATCCTCAAGGCACAGACGTCTAGCATTCAAAAGCAGGGAGATGACTCCTTGACCTATCTCAACAAAGGTACATAGGTTTAAGAATTGATTGCTTATTATTATGTTTGTTGATCATCCATTACCTTGTATCTAAATTTGGGTATTTTTAGGGCAATTCTACACTCTGACATTTGAGAGTGATTTACCAGAAAACAGTGATGTGGGGTGCGTAAAGGTAGGCAAGACGGCTTGCTACACATCTGCAATTGCAAGCGTTATCTCGAATTTTATAGTGGAGACTTTACCAAGCATCGTTTTTTCCCTGGTTGATATTTTTGGAATGATTTGCATCTACAGTCCATTCTCCATCTTGTCTTTCACGGAGAAAAGGACCCTAAGATTGAGCTTTCAAACTGGCAGTATTGGCATTCGCAGCAGGCAAATCCTAGTCAGCGGGCGTTCGATGTCGACAGAAAAGCCTGTAAGAATGTTGAAGGTGTGGATTTCGTTGGCTACAATGCCGTGGGCTTTGTTTGGAGCACACAATCAAGAGCAGAGGTTGTTGTTCGAGTCAACTGCCTCAGCACTGACTTTTCTTCACAGAAGGGTGTCAAGGTATGCACTTGTGGTTTAATGTTGTACATTCAAGATTCCATGTGAATTTGATCTTGATTAGCATTGCTCCTGCTTGCTAAGAGTTGGTCCGTTCTTGATTCTTGTTGTTTGTTATCGTCAGGGCATTCCTTTGCACTTCCAAATCGACACATACGAAGAACCGTTAGACCGTCCTGTGGAGCCTGTTCATCGTGCATTTTGTCAAGTAAAGATTTTCAGAGACAAGGTTAGAAAGAATGTCTTGATTACGCAATTCATTTCTTCCGCTAGTTGATCAATCATCCATCAGTGTGGGTGATTGGCCTGAGGTTGTTTACATGGTTCTGGTTCAACACGGCATTAACTGAAGTGTTACAATAGCCAAATGTCACATTGATAGAATCTACGTAGGAAGCGCAAGTATGTAATCTCAGAGAGCATGCTGCGATACTGAGCAAGGCATCGTATTAATGAGTTAATGTTTGCTTCTGTGCATTGCAGGGAGCGGAACGGAAGAACAAAGATGAGTCCAAATCTGCAGAGAAACGAATGGTCAAGTTTATGAAGCAAAACTCAGGTATTCTGTTTGTGTTATCACAATCATACTCATTGGTTGATAACAAAATGATATGACCCAACATTGGAACATTTTATGCGATCTGCAGATCAGTTTCTGTTGCTTGCTGCTGCACTTCCCGCACGACTACCAGTCTCTTTTGGGTGTGACACACTGTTAGACCATTGCTGACAGGCACTTTGTTGCAAATTTGTTGTGTTTAATCAACAGTGTGGGTAACTTGTTTGTTGCGTACTGCAACAGCAAATGAAGAATGAGCTCTTCTGCTGCAGCGGTTGTGGAACAAATATCACTTTCAATGCAAAACGGTTTATTTTCCAGATTATATCCACTTAAAAGCTGCCACAATAGAGTATTTCACTGATTTTATTCCAATCTCAAGACTTCTCCGGCATAAACACTCCAAAGCCTAGTGGACTTTGCATTGTGACTCATTTTGGTTTTAAACGAAGATCTATCACATTGTAAAGTGATTATGTAATATCAGCTTCAAAACCATTTCCATCGCTTTATGAAGGGGCAATTGATGCTTGTAAATCACGCCTTGATGAGACGAGATTGCATTTGGTTAAGCAAACATGAACTAGGCTGGTTGATGACATTTATCCACTGTATTACTGTGCACTTCTGGGACCATCACAATTAGTGTGACTTTTAATACAACAGCTGGCCCAACCTGTGGTCGGGGACCACCCGCGTAACAACCAAAAGTGGTCTCTCAACACAGGTTGTTGATCAATGCAGATAAATAGTATTGTTTGAGCGGCTTGCACCGCTCAATGGTATGACTGTGTTTTTGTCAATGTCAATCGTTTGTGTTGTAACACAATTCTCATGATTTATCATCTTAGTGACGGGAGTGCCCATTGCAAAGTTCAGCAGCATCTTCCAGTGCCCAAGTAAAGTCACAAAACTCATTCCAACAACTCCTTTGGGGCCAAAACCTGTCATTTTCATTCCTAATGTCCAGGTGAGTCGCAATCTAAATGAATTCAAGTTGGCATTCAATAGGAATGTGCACTAAGCACTAAAATGTTATGAATTTGTTTGCCATTTCAGTAGATTTCTCTGCTTATCATGTCCTTTACTGCGATGCTCCAGTAAAACCAAACATGTATCGAAACAGAATCAAACAGTTGAATTCATTGCTCAACTGTGAACAGGTGGTTTCCCAGAGCCTCCTTGTTTTCGCGTATTTGAAAATTTTTCCAACTACAGCTGATTACATTGACTTCGCTCCACTTGAAAACCATATTAGAGTAATACTGCTTTCCCAGAAGAGTAATTTCACTTTTCAACACATGAGCAGTCATACTGGATAGCTGTAGAGCAGTGTAATTCAACAAGCTATCCTGTACGGAGTGACTCTGCTCCGTTAGCTTTCTGGTATAGTTAAATCCAGGTCAAGTAGCCTTGCTAGTGTTAAATGAAATTGAGAAGAGACTCATTGCTACATCTGATGAGATTGGAGCAAGGTTGTTTCTTGATTAGAGAATAGAAATCGCTATTCAGTGAGGAAATGCTGTGTCCATCATTTGGACATTAGCCAACTCGACTGGTTTTTGCAAATGTTTAACTGTTAGCATAATTATTTATTTATAGTTATTTATTGAAATAAAGAAAGAAGAAAGAGCAGAACGAGTTTGTGTTCACTGCGATAACAGGGATCTTGATGACGAGAAACATTTTCTCCTCCGTTGTAACTTTAATAACAATCATAGACAGCATTTTATTCACTATCTTCATAATATTGATCCAAACAACACCCATGTATTTGATTTTTCTCTCATTGTAAATATTTTTAAAGATTCACAACTTGAAACACTTCACCAGTTTGAAAAATTCGTTTCCAACAGCTTCAAGGACAGATCTAAAACTCCATAATTTTCATAGGAGGGGTTGTTTTGTGTCACCTTCAAGTAAACATGGAAAACTAAACATTGGAGCACAATCTCAGACAAGATACAGTGAAACCTGTCAATAATGGTCACCTCTGGGACCTGAGAAAAATGGCCTTTATAGACAGGTGGCCTTTCTGTGCAGGTTGATTTCTATAGAAAGTATCACATTGCCGGTGATATTGGGGTTACCAAGAATGGCCTTTATACACAGGTGGCTGCTGCATAGAGGTGGCCGCTAATACAGGTTTGACTGTACAAACTTCAAGTAGAGAAGGATGCGATAATGTAGCTGACGGGTTTGTGTATAACAGATGTCATTTGTTTGTGCCGTAGGGGATGTCTTCTCAAGAACCAACCCCTAGATCTTCCCAGCAATCTCTTCTTGCTCAGCTTAGGTATGCGACTTGGCAAATTTAGTCTACGGGATTTCAGTGTCGGTGTTGTCTGGTGGCTAGTATGTGTGAGATGTCCCGGGTTCGACTCAAGGCCAAGTTAACACATTTATTTATGTCTTCTGTGGTTTTAATTTTCGAAGGCCTCAAGAAGGCAAACCATTGGCTTATTGAGGCCTGCCCTCGTTAAACAAAGAAGTGACAATTGCATTTACATTCATACTACACTCAAACCCTGATATTCATCGGAATTTGTAGTTTTTCATACAGATTTATTGGATTAACTCAATACAGAGTATACAGTAGTGAATATCCATAAATCGAAGGTAATTATCAATCAAATATGCGTGGCATTCAAAGGGATATCTGATTATAAAATATCACATCAGGCGGAATTCAATTAGTAAGGTTCAACTGTATATTCAAACCTTTCTTAATTAATAAACTGATGGTACTGCTATGGCGAATTGACGAGCCATTGTAACTGACACTTTTTACAAAGTTTGTTGGCAGGATTATGTTGGCAAATGAAGATATCTATGATGTTTAGATCTGTTTGCTGTCTAGTTTCATAAATCTTGGGTTCATTTCATTCAGGGAGAAAGAAACAAAGAGGACGTTGACCGCCGCATTGACAATCGCAAAGGTACGATTGGCAACAGACGCTGACGAATTTTGAAAACCCTGTTTGGTCATATTTAATGAAACCGTTGTACAGTCTTCCAGGAGTCATCTTTAATTTACTCAATCCGCTATCTGTATGATCACTGATTTAACGAACGCAAAATGCTAGTACGTATCTTAGTAAAATATGCCAGTTGTTCTATTGATGTAGAAATGAATAGAGCGCTCAGCGAGCACGCACACAAACTTTACCATGACTGCAGTGCCAAGTTAATCAGGACTGTTAACAAATAGCGGTCGCATGTACATTCAGCTAGGTGAAATATTGGCCAGTTACCTGCAATGTTGTTATGTGTCTTCATTTAGGAAGATTTCCAAGATCTTTCTGTTCTGCCAAAGTACAAAAACCCTAGAGTCACCAAGAAGCAAACTCCAGGTGAGGCTATTGCAAAATAAAGTTTTGTCTGACGGCTCTTTGACTGATTTGCCAGGTTAAGTAATACAATGGTGCAATCTTTTGTTTCTTTTTGTAGCGGTGACAATTTACGTTCGTAAGCCAGAGGAGAAAGTGTACAATGCACTGATTTTATTTGAGTTGGGAGTGAATGAACTCAAAGATGCGGTAAAGTTTGCTTGCACAGTTGTGGCTGTTCTTGATTTGTTTTCTACCGTCATGCCTGGACAGATAATTTATTTTTGATTGCTGATATTTCAACATAGACAGAGTAGACAGATTTAGCGAGGATTTAACCCTTGTCCTGCTATTGACGTGTACACACGTTTCAGAAACAATTCAAAAGTAGCAACATCTAGCCAATCACATAGTTAGTCCCTAGCGATCAACCAATCAGCAATCGATAAAACGACTTCAAGTCTTCATTTAACTAGTTTTATGAGCAGGACAAGGGTTAATACGAACCAGGGCCAGGCTGTCACGTCCCTAACATGCCATCAAATTCAATCCAAACAAAGAAGTCTATCCAAATTTTTTGCGAGTCCATGTTTCACTTCCGTGAATCAATTTGGCAGCTCTCTGATCGATTGAAGATTCATCTTTTGAGAATGGAGACCCACCAACTTGAATCTTTATGGGCTTTGAACGCGGTTTCTATTGCGCTCCTGGTTATACTAAATGTGGGATATTTTAAGGAAAGCGTTTTAGTCCAAGTATGACACATGGCATCCAATATTTGGGGATATTAAGCAACAGTAGGATATAAATTTATCCAACGGGATAATAACGTAGTTCGGCTGTACAGTGGACACCATTTAATAAACCATGGTTTAAGGTTGATAAAACCAGACTTTAACCCTTGTCCTGCTCATAAAAATAGTTAAATGAAGACTTAAGTCGCTGTATCGTCAATAGCAGGCAAGGGTTAAAATACAAAATATTTTTGCTCCTAAATTTCTCCTGCACGCTCTCTCTTGGCTAGTAACAGTTCCTTTATTATAGCCAACCGCTTTATAAGATGCAAACATCTACGTGTTCCTTCTTAACTCATGTCCTGCTATTGACGTATATATACGTTTTTGAAACAAGTTAAAAGTAGCAGCATATAACCAATCAGATAGTTAGTCCCTGGCGATCAACCAATCAGAAATCGATAAAACAACTTCCAGTCTTCATTTAACCCCTAGGCTGCGGAACGATTTGAGCAATTATGTCTCCTCACACGGGCCGGTTTTTTGATCACGAAAGAAATTTGACACGTCTGATTTCAAGTCAATTTTTGAAGCAGAAGAAATCGTTTTACTGCCAAACTATTTTCAGCAACTCAGCATAAAATTTATTATTCTTTCTAGTGGTGCAACTGTTAGGAAAATCTGAATTAAAATAAGTCAGGTATGGATTGCTTTTCTCCGTGCACCGTGTTTTCAGAACCAATCTGACACCAGCAGGCGCGCTTCGTCTGTTTCTGTACTTGTGAATGAGCACGATGACAGCTTAGCATGAGCCTGAGCGTGTGGTTGCTAAGCTACGGTGACAATTATAGCTCGTGTGGTCAAAATCACAGTTGGAAAGAAGCTTTTCTTTCGTGATCACAAAGTTACAAATTCAGAAGTCGCAGAACTGAGCTGAAAATTTTCGAAATCGCTGGAGTTCAATCGCAGAAGTCGACACAAATTGTTTTTGCAAGGGCCGCTCTCCCGTTTAAACTTGTGTTTTAATATAATTCTCAACTGGAAAAACAATTTCCGAAGGTAAAGTAAATATTTCCACAAAATAGCGACGGCAGACGGCAAGAAAACAAAGACACAAGAATTGACTTTCTCAGAAACTAGAAGCCATCTGTTTCTTAGAAAGTGAAATACAATAGTTACCCTCGTCTAGCTAAACGAATGAAGATTTCGTTTCCATCTCTCGTGCTTTCAAAACAAGGCCTTCAAAACAAACACATCGCAGAGAGTAAAAAACTGGGTTTTTCCAATTTATAAAAACAGGCCGTGTTTTATGAGTCCATGGTGCAATAAAGCAGACAAACTATCCACATCAGTGACATCACGAAGCTGCTAAAGTTGAGGTCCTTGGGAACACGGCGAAGCTGTTTTGCTTTCGATGCAAATCACGCAACTCTCAATTCAAGCACGTCGCGAAGGCGAAGTTTAATTCGCATTAACAAATTCCAAATGTCTAGGAAAATTCGAGGTGCTGTTCCACATTTCCTTTGTAGCAGTTGCAGCCAAGCAAAGTGAAGTCTTGACTTTGCAGCGGCGTTTCAAATTACTCCACATGTCGTGCACTTGTGCATCGAACGTTTTCACACCTTCGTGTTGGTCACCACAAAACCACGCGGCGGCCTTTGACAAACAATAGAATCTGCAGCGCGTGACTGATCACGCGTACACGACATGCGAAGGTCGCGCGCCAAGATTTGAACTTAAACTTTATCCAATGATTTCTCAAGATTTTCAAATGGAACACCCCACGTGTCTTGGTTAATTATTAAACAAAATTCTTCTGGCTCTCGATTGGTGTAATGTTTGCCGCCGTGCGAGCGCGTTTGCGGTTTGTTTCAGATGTCAACAAAAGTGCTCTGTCGAGAACCCATATGTGGGTTTCCCGCACAGAGAGAAAAATTGACGCGAACCCATATATGGGTTTCCCGCGGCCAAGGGGTTAACTAGTTTTATGAGCAGGCTAAGGGTTAAATATTTCCTGCATGCTGTTTCCTGATGTGTTATCGCTAACACCGGTTTGACTATAGTTTGAAGTTAACTGTTTTATGTGATGTCGTCTTAACAGTTGGCCTTGAAGTACGGCATGCCGGCTGAGATGATAAAGAATGTTTACAAGAAGACAAGAAAAGGGTATGACTACAGTACAACAGATTGAATGTAATGAAGACTATTTTACACCTCGAGATATTGTCACCCAAATGTAACGTATAGTTAGTTTAACGAAATGAAGACAGTCTGACATCACATTTTGTTGAGTCTCAAGAGATACTGTTTGCCAATCAGCTATTGATGAAATCATTGGTTAATCCTGCCTTGTGCTAATTACTGTTCTTACCAATTAGATAATTTTAACTGACCAAGCTCACCGCCAATGCACACAGAGTTACATGTGTTTTCAGGCGGGTTTGAGCTATCGTGTACGATTTTTGACGGCCAACAATTACAATAATCAGATTGACAATAATTAATAGCAAAGAAAACAGATGAATGTGCTCGCAATAAAGTCATTTCTTGTGACACCACAGTTGTAAGAGGTCAAATTCACCTATTGCAAAATGCATTGGAACTGGACTTGATCAATTGAAGTAACCATTTTATGGCAAATAATTTTTATAACGATGTTCAATAATATAGACGCTCCTCTACAAGAGGATGCCTCTTCCTCTTGATGCACTTGTTACGAAACTACACCATAAATCACGATCAGACTGGCTGACAAGTAACACCAAGGAAAGACATATCAAACTTCAACAAATAATCATACAATTCCACCCTGCTGTGTCCTTGGCACATTTTGGTTGGTTAATAAAAATGCGAGAACTTTTCAACCTTTGTATTGTGTCGGCTAGAGACTGGTTTCGTGTTGTTTTTGTGATTTAGGAGTGTCGTTAGCTGTTATTAGTCAGCCAAGATTATCTGCTGGGCATTGGATTGGCATTTATTTGTCTTTGTGTTTTTTTTTAAAGGTTTTTGGTCAACATGGATGATGATATGGTGGCCCAGTTTGTCGATGAAGACGACTTTTTAATTGAAGTTTCATTTGATAATCAACTAGGCCATTTTGAAATCACATTTATTTATTGAGATGCACAGTACAATCCTGCTATTAATATGCAGGAGCATTGAGAACATTCACAATCCGTAAAATGTAGCCGTGCCAATAGAGACTTGGCTTGGGACTTATTTTCAAGTGTGCATTTCAATGCCTTGACGGTATGACGTTAGGTCAGTTGGAGAAGCGGTTGCTGTACAAGCAAAGTAAAGAACTATGTAAAATACTGCCGTTACTTTATATCTGTCAAGAGAGCTTGTAATTTTTGTTATTATTATAAATATTTACTGCTGTTTATGAATATAACGTTTATAGC
The DNA here is from genome assembly GCA_900245855.1 of Calvadosia cruxmelitensis. Classification (NCBI taxonomy): domain Eukaryota; kingdom Metazoa; phylum Cnidaria; class Staurozoa; order Stauromedusae; family Kishinouyeidae; genus Calvadosia; species Calvadosia cruxmelitensis. The sequence goes on from OFHS01000607.1 coordinate 31,733, forward strand.
AATGGGTGTTACGATGTATATTAGAGATTGAGAAATTCAGGCAATTGTGGCTGCTTGTAGTTTAACTTGCGGTCTTTTTGGCATTTGAAATATCGTACCTTTCTTCTTACTCTTTCCCGGAGGATCTTGTTTTTAAACGTGTGAGACTATTTTGTGAGATTCAAACCGCAATTGTGCAACATCTAAACTGACAGCTCTGTGACTTCTTGGCACAGTTTGCAAGGGTTATTTTGGTTGGGATTTCACTACCCTTTCTGACAATGAGCAGAAAACTGGATTACTGTCAAACCTGTATTAGCCGCCACCTCTATAAAGCAGTCATCTGTGTATAAAGGCTACTCTTCATAACCCCAAAATGACACTTTCTATAGAATCAACCTGGATAGAAAGCTCACCTGTCTATAAAGGTCATTTTCCTCAGGTCCCAAGGGTGACCATTACAGACAGGTTTCACTGTATAATCAATGCATGTTGTGATGTTCTCCTGTACTATAGCTCATATGAGAACACAAAGGTTTCTGTTCAAAAGCCAAGACGTTACCTCGAAAAATCGAAAGGTCACGCCACCGACATTGTCCAGTACACTTCCAGGGTAAACTGAAGATGCGGCAATCAATTTTACAAACATGAATGAGAGGCTACACACAGGCTGCTTTGCTTGTTACCAACTATTGATCAATGTCAAACTTCTGTCTTGAAAGGAGGGTAACCCGATAAGCCAAAGGTGTGCCTTCCTTACTCCAGGGTGTAATTGCCAACCACAAAACAGCAACAACGGATTTCAGTGCCATCTCTGTCAGGAATCGAACCTGCTATACCTAATTGGCAATCAGACATCCCAACTGGTAAACCATGAGGACAGAAATGGGTCAAATGTTCACCATAAAATCTGATTATGTCTGTAATAGTGTTTCCTTGTCTGATGTCATCATAATTTGTGGAAAAAGTCTGTTGATGCATGTGTTGTGAAGAAGAGGAACGGGCTGTTCAGATGAACAGTACCATCCCAAAAACAATACATAACAAATCACACTGCTACTGCTGCAGTCGACAACAGGTGTCAGCAGATTGTAAAGAAGCGGCTTAGGAAATCAGACCAGTTAATATCTCAACACATTTCTTTGAATCCTTCTTACATGGATTATTTACGTGAACTCATTTGTTTTCATAGTTCAATAGAACAGCCTCTTCCTCATTTCATGGACACCATTTTGCTTGAGTGCTGCCACGGTTACTTACAACCGATAATTATCATAACCGATACAACAAAGAGAATGTATTAAAGACTTAAATCTTGTTACGCTCACCAAGGTGCATTCCTCAGTAAAGAGCACATCGTTTGAAATTGACTTTACATTGCTAAATAACTCGAGACAGCAAAGAAACACGCTTGAATATCTTACCACTTGACCCTTATATACATCATCACAAGAGTGAAGAGTCTACTGTATATACAAAAACATAAAGTCACTATAAACTAATAACTAACTCCAAGGTCGTTATGCTCTGGTTCACGGCAACTTGCTACAGGTCATAAGAATATGTTGCCCCTGCAGGGTCAAACGAGAGGTGGACAACTTACACCGTCTCAGCAGGCAATCATTATAAACAGACACAGGCTGAATGCAAACCAAATCTGCAGTCGTGGTCTCTCAGGGCGATCCTTCCAGCTCATCAAGATTAGGAAGCCAGAATGCCTTAGTTAGAGAATAATAACAGCTAATTAGTCCTAAATAAACAAGCATAGTAACCACAAACAGCTGGCATGGATAATTAGTCCTCAATAAACAAACATAGCAATAAAAAACAACTTGCATTAGTAAAACAATAAGTTGATATGAAAGGCATCAGAGTTGATGTTGTGCTTAAATGTCAACTCACCATATTGGAGCAAGCGCTTGCAAACATCATAAACTTTGGATTGAAGCTGACGATGTTGATTGGTCCAGGGTGATTGGCATCTAAAATGGCGGTTTTCTTGCCACTATCTGTTGCCCACACGTGAACACGGCCGTCATTGGAGCCTAAGAAGAACATATATATATATAACAGAATGGTAGTTTGCTATCCATATTACAATGGTATGCAATGGAATTGCATCATACATTTGTCGCTGCCGTCTCAAGCATGCGGATGGGCTGGCTATCCTCTATCATATCTGTAACAGTTGTTTATACTCAACATCATCAAGATATCTATTATCTATCTACGTAAATCATTGTTCATCTATCCCGATAAGAAATCCACCATAGTTGCTGTATGCAGTTGGGAACCAAATCGTATAGCTATTTTGAAAGAGCGGCCACACACTGTGGGGTCCATTGTAGTGCCCTGATTGGCTACCTCGTAATCGTATATGTCACATGATCGTTTGTGCTGTAATTTTGTGCTCTTGTGAAATATATTAGTTCGTAAATCTACAGAACTCAGCCTGGTTATGCGTATTACTCGGATCACTACACCATATTATGGGTCATACACTGCGAGCCAAAGGTCTAGAAGCCATGACAATCGAACATGATGTTGTCAACGATGGCTCCACTACCAAGCGGGAGACCACCAGCCAGCTGGTTTGATGAATTAAAGCAAAACTATGAAGAACGGCTGGTGACTGCCAACGATCGCAACGCCTTCTGTCTACTGCGCAGCAACGTTGTGATTGCTCTATCAACATCTGCCCCACGCCCCTCTGCTCGAATTGCAGCACAGAATCACTAACAGAAGGGCCGTGTGGTTCCTTCGTACTTAATTTAGATTTAGACCACAGATCACTTGCCTAATTCTATGTAACTCACATTAGGATTAGCTACTACACAGTGAAACCTGTCTCTAATGGTCACTTCTAGAACCTGAGAAAATGACCTTTATAGAAAAGTGACCTTCCTGTCCAGATTGACTTCTATAGGCCTAGATAGTGTCAGTTTGGGGTTATGAAGAGTAGCCTTTATACACAAGTGGCTGCTCGAGGTGGCCGCTAATACAGGTTTGACTGTAATTACATAGCACTAGTTACTTACTACATGAAGGATAGACAGTATTATTTTATCGAAATACTCGTGCAATTCGAACCTGAAAACACATATTGGGAATCCGGTGAAAAAGATGCCCTCAGAACAGATCCTTTCTCTTGAACATGTCCCTAAATATAGAAGAAGCCACATCATCAAAGTGATGTAATAACACTGCCTACTAGCTTGGATGGTTAGAGAGCATGGATTTCCCTTGATAAGACAATACCAGCATGGAGAGACTATCCAAATGAACAAATATGAGGTCAACAGCCTTGCTCACAAAGAAATTGTTTCGCAACATAGCCTATGTTAACCCTTGTGTCAACCTGTGTAGAAATGTTTTGCTACTTACAGTGAAAGAATGCAGGAGGTTTCCTTGGAATGCATCTAGCAAATGAATGACTCCATTTGTTGTTGGAATTAAAATCGTCTTGCCGTCATTGCTAAATTTGATATTTGTGAGGTCGGCACCATTCTCGAGTGTGGGTAAGTGAAACGTTGCAAAAGGACCCTAAAAGCAAAGGCAAGCAATGGATGGATTAGCAAACAAACATGACCGGCAAATGCTCAGCCAACGATCTATCAAGCTTTTTATGTTTGTTATAATAATGACAGACAGAACCAGCAAAACCAGGGTCTATAATGAACTACTTTCAATAACAGGCAGCTGCATGAATACAAGTCACCTCATAATAAAAATTCTATTCAGAGTCATGTAAGTTCAAAGCTTCAAAGCCCTGAGCACAAAATCTGTTGGTGTAGTCAAGCGGACAACTTGTGTGGTTGATAATCTGGCATTCCTACTGGGCTCAAATATGGCCCAGCCGGCGAGTATATTGATAAAAGTACATATGTGGATTAAATTGTCTAGGGGCACACCACAAGGGAGAAAGTTGATTCGCAGGTTGGGTTACCTTCAATAAACAATGACACTTTATAAGTCTATTTTTTTACCACCACAAGTATTGCTGTAGGCCATTTTGATCTCAATGGGTAGAATAATTTTCCTTACAATGCATCATCCTGGTAGCTTTATTTTAAATGAAGCAAAATACCTTATCAAATGACCTCAAGTCATACAGTCGAATGACTTCAGAGTCAACGCCGGCAGCAAAGATTAATCCTTCAGGATCAAAACCAGACGTAGGACGACCACTGACATGCAAGAGTCCCTTGAGGTAAAACAAGACAAGGATTATTAGATAAAGTAAATTATCAGGGAAATTGGAATGTTAACCGAAACGATGGGTTGGCCTACTTTAACAACTAATCAGTATGTGTCTAATTTCTAGAGCTAAAGAGCCAGGTAAAGTAACTCAAATTAAGTGAGATCAGATAAAAATTCAGTCTCTCACAACAAACAACTTGACATGGCCGACCAGCCATTAATTGGCTTGACATTCAAAGTGTGACACATACGCAAAGGAATATGATACTGCAACTTAGGAGTCCAAATTCCACGACATGTCAAACCTACATCAGCTTACTAAATGTCGACGGGGTATATTCAATGGAGCTTTACCTGACAATTGGGTGACCTCAAATCCCAAATACGAATTGTTTTGTCTAATGAGCCAGATACAAAGGTATCGTCCATAGGAGACATACATAATGTTACCACCCTGAAAAATAACACAGCAAAGTTAAACAATGCTAAACGATTCTTTACAGCAACATAATGTGATTGAATAAGTACCAAAAATGTGTCAGTGTTGCATTGTGTTATGCAAACATGGCAGATTGTAGAAGAAAATAGTACAATGCAACAAAACATAGAATTGGGGACCGCACAATCCATTGTCAAACACAAAAAGGCAAGCTATTACAGTAAGAAGCATACTAAACTCAAAAAAGATGAATGTTTCATCGAACCGTCACCCATCACCTGCAGATATTTTCAAAATGTTCAGGATGCCTGGACTGGCTAAAGTTTAAATGTTATTTACGTAAATCAAATTGCCAAACCAAAACACATTCTATAACAGCTGTAACACTTTACTGATAACAGCAGATCTAACAGACCTGCTTGTAACAAAGCACGGAGATAGACTGTCACGGTCCTCGCGGATACTTGATCTCTCTGAAGTACAGACTATTTTAAGCTTTCTTTCTGCAGCTAAAACATTTCTTTACGGCAACTTTTGGAAAACGGTTGCTCGTTGGTCAAAGGTCATCTCAACCTGAACAATAAGCTATTCGGCAAATCAATCTGTGTAAAGTGAAACCTGTTTAAAATAGTCACTTTGGGACTTGAGGGAAATGACCTAAGTTATAGACAGGTGGCTTTTCTGTCTAGGTTGATTTCCATAGAAAGTGTCATTTTTGAGGTTACGAAGAGTGGCCATTATACACAGGTAGCTGCTCTATAGAGGTGGCCACTAATATATCTTAGACTGCACTACATTAAGCAGTGTTCATGTACACCTTGCAAGTCTTCTTATGTGCTACGCTTTTAAACCATCTCATTATTACAATGTTACGCTGCTTTAGACTGACTGTTCTGTTAGACTTGAATTAAAAGTTGCACAAAGTTGTGTGAAAAATCACAGCTTTTTACAAGATTTTTACAACGTCTTTGATTCATAACGCTAGGAGTTCTGCTCAAGACAACACCATGTACTGCTGATTATGAGAATGTCGAGCCTCATTATGGGGTTTAAACAAAATTAAAAGAGATTAGGGTTAATAGTTACCTTTTAGTGTGTCCTGAGAAATATCGCAAGAACTTGTTGTCATGAAGAGATAAATAACGAATCGTGTCTACAAAGAAATAACAACAGCAGTACAAACTTCCGTTAAAATCAGACAATGAAGAGCACAGTGCCTAGGATGTGTGGTTTATGTTCCTTCGTTTGGCTGTTAATAAAATACAAAGTTCAACGTTGTGCCACTTTTTTGGTCGATTTCAAAACACCAATCTATAAATGTTGCAAGAATCAGTTGTGTAGATATATTGCTAATATTAGAAATTTGTAAATCTAGTTCTTACCATCGACCTTCGTAGACGAGTGAATGACTGTGGTCGTCGTATGAGTGTACATGATATTTGACACGCCATACTTCTTACTGTAAACTGTTCGCTTTGGCCTGAAAACAGAAAAGGTTTGGACTTGTAAATAACTAGCAGTGCTAGGAATAACTTTGATGTTACAAGTAAACAAGTAATGAAGTTATAAGCAATCGTTACTTTCATCTAACTTTGTAACGATAGACTGTAACACCTGACGCAGGGCCGTTTTAACCAGTAGGAACTCAAAGCACGTGCTTTAGGCCCTCAGTCTGGATAGGCCCTTCTCAATGTCATTTCAAAAATTCAAATTTATAGTATGTTGAGATCTAGTGCAGTGGGCAATCAACTGCAGAGTGCTGCTGGGCTAATTTTTTCCTAATTTGCTGTTTGCGAGCAAAAGCAACATCTTTGATATACAATGCCTTTGAATGGATGAACATTTTAAGAATATTAAGTTTCGTGCTAATTAATAGTTAAAAATTAGACCGACTTGGGTAAAGTGCTTTAGGCCCCTCGACGCTTAAGACGGCACTGACCTGACGCGTGGTCAGTGTGAGCGTGATGCTGTCATTGTGTAGCCACGTCATTGTAAGAATATTTAACCGTGCCATCTTATCATCCTCTTATCTCTGTACACTGTATCTTGTTGTGTCAACAACTCCGTCTGTCTAGTGATATACGCTGTATCTCGCAACATAGAGGTTTGGCACCGAGTCAACGACCTCATGTACTCCTTGAAAGTGCCTATGACGGATAATTTTTTATTTCGTAAACCGATAGATATGATCCAGAATATGCCTTCTGCAAAAAGAATTTTTTAATTTGAGCAATATTTAGTACCTTTATG
>OFHS01000608.1:0-38576 GCA_900245855.1 Calvadosia cruxmelitensis
GAGCGAAAGTCAGCTTTTCAAAACAAGCGAGAGTCGAGAGAACAACATTAGAACGCAGCTGGCTACCATCCCGAAAAGCTGCGCGTGCGCAAACCGACAGCCGGACGGCGATCACGGTGAGTCAGGCGTCCGGCAGCCGGACGGGGAAACACTTCGTCATTTTTAATTGTTAGGTTCACGTTTAGGTAATTTTATCGAGTAGTTTGTAGATAATTCTAATTCTAGGCAAGTTTTATTATATCAAGTATCAATTTAAGGGCAATTCCATGCAAGACGAACTCACGCGTCAAAAATGAAACGTTGCTCTTCAAGAATAATATTTAGCATTCTTTAGAGAGGAGAAAGCAAAGTGTTAGGATCCAGGGTTTTTATTGCAATTAAATTAGTATTTGAGGAGAAAAAGACGTTGCACGAGGCGCGCGTCAAAAGTTTGGATCAAGCCGCGAAATCACCCGATGTTGAGAAACAATTTTATCGGCCGCATTTGCTCGTACAGCAAATATTTCGATAAGAATGGATAACCATTGTTCAAGGAATATATAGAGCTGTACTTTTCTCTGAAACAGCGAGAAATTTGTCTTAAAATCCCTGTCTTACTTTCAGTGGAATGCGTGTAAATCGGTCACGAGAAAGTGGGAAAAGTTTTGTTTACGGAAATACCTTTAGACTCAGAGAAAATTCCATTCATATTCACAGCAGGCTCATCTTCACAGATAGGCTGAGGAAAAAATCTATTTCAAAATAGCTACGTCATACGAGAAAATTGAGTGACAGACATACAATTTTTGTATTTTTCAAGCAATAAACACCGTGAAGTTGTAATCCGCGCTGCTCATGGGTGGAGGTGACATAATAATCAACACCTCACCTTGTCTTGCCTTTTGATATAGGTGTGAGTACCCTGTTGCGAAGACTCGCGCGACTTGAAATAGATTGTAGTCTACATTGCATGTATATTTAGAATGGTTATGCAATGCTGATGTGCTGATTTTCAGAGGCTGCGATCAAATCACTCTGTACACCGTTGGATTGAGGACGAATTCCAACTCATTCATTCTTCCGCCCGCTCTCGATAGCGTGCAAATGAAGTCTGAATTACTTTATTTACTTTACTAGCAAAGTTCTTGTGTGATTGCAGATCTGATATCTCAAACATTTTGTACGGTAAATCTGCGCTTACCTTCACACTTTCAACGTGCTTTCATGCATGCATAAGCAAGACATTTTAATCATTATTTCAGTAAGAATCCATGCACTCGAAATTCCTTGTCCATTTATCTTTACTCTGCTTACCGATCAAACCAAATGTAAAGACGATCAACAATTTAGTAGCAAGTGCTCATTCGAAGCGAAGCCTGGGTGGATTCTTGGCAGCGCATTCACAAAGAAGAAGCAATCAGAACATTCGCTTCGCAAGCGCTCGCCATGGATTGTTTACGAACATGGAGCGATCGATTTCACCATGATTCACTTGCCACAGCGCCTCTGAGACCTGACACCACTTTGAATAGCATCTGCTGTCGTCGTCAAGTCGTTGTCATGGCAATGTATTCATCAGAGTTCCGCTTCGCATTTCGTGGTGTTCCTGGAACTGCCAGCAAAGGGCCAAAAGTAGTTGGCTTCTGACTTTATATTTATTACCTATTTCACAACAGGAATCTCATTTCTGCAACCGAATGCAGTCAAACGACGTCTCCTCGCTTTCTGTTGTTCTTTTGTTGACACTGGAAGGCAATAAACGGCACCTTTAGATTTCAATAGAAGACCGGGCGAGGTATTAATTGCTGAGCACTCGTGAGCCGTTTGGTGGGACTGCTCGATGGTGTTGTCTCGCGTCCAACTCGAAATTCGCATAGGACTCCTTTTCGAAGGCAAATTTAAATAAGTTTAGGCTTGTGGAACTTGCTATAAACTGCAGAACGAAATGTTAACAGACTTTACTTTCCTATCATGGGTTGGGAATGCGTACATTTAAAGTGGTTTTCGTAATAATTGGAGATCTTCTCAAAATTAGTCACACAGTTGTCAAGACGCGCAAGTCTGTTTTGAAACGCGGGTAAATCGGTCACATCGATTTCAAAATCCCACTAGTAAACAAACTAGGATTTGCGATGATGATGCTTTGCAAAATGGGCTACAAACCACCATATGCTGTCAAATGCAAAAGGAAAGTGCCACTTCTTCTTAGAAGACGGCAGGGGAAGTAATCTTTATGCTAGTGTGGTAAAATATGCCAGTTACTTTGATATAAACATCAATTTATAATAGTTCCTGGTTACCTATAGGGACGCAATTTAGTAGACATAGCTTCTATACATTACATGCGGCATGGTCATGAAATCCCTAAGAGATTGCCATCCTCTGAGAATACTGATGAGCTGGCAAATTGTGACAACCAGATTTTTCACACAGTAAGCTAGTTTTCTTGTGGAATGACATCAGTTGTGTTTCACACCCATTTTCACATCTTTCATTTGACAACCAAATTTTGTAATGGTGCAACATCTTTCTAACTTTGAGGCCTGAGTTAGAGTTGCAACTTGGGGCAGTAACCGGGGTTTTTTCCCCGTTAAGAAGATCCGATATTTTCTTAACGGGGAATAACGGGGATTTATAACCAAGGGTAAAGGAGGAACGGGGATTTCTGTGATGTGCCGAATACATCATTTGACCCTTTGAATGCTATCATAAACAAACAGTTTTGGCTCTGCTGATCGGCTCTGTGCAATCGTTTGAAGGACTTCCAAGAAAGCCATTCAAACCCGCGAGAAACAAGATTGTAAGGAAAACGGAAAAATTGAAAACTGTTGTATTTCTCTGCTGTTCAGATAATTATGACGAGATAATTATCGGTTCACAGAATTCGCAAGCAAGGCAGACAGCAAGATTGAGACATTCTGCTCGCTGCTGATTCATCGAAACGCGTTAAAGAAGCAACCTGGAGAGGTTTGTTGTCGTCGAAGCTCAGCGATCTCACACCTCGCCAACGAAACGGCATTGTGTCTGTGAACATAGCTCGTGATTGGCTTTGATGAGGAGCGATGAGGTGCACATTATCTGTTCGCTTGCCTTCCAAGTTGGAAAGTTTTCGGTTGCTGTAAGTCAGGCCAGCCAAACCAGCAGAACTAAACAAACTCTCGCTTACCAAACCCATCGAGTCTTTGGATTAACCATAATTCACACTGTTTGAATTACCATTGTAAATAACAACACGGCTTTTGTTTGGTTTGGACAACAGCGACTGCAGCAAACGTTTGCTGATTTGATTCTTGGAAAACAACACAGGAAATGAGCCGTGAAATTCAGGATATTCTTTTTATCGTCGCCATGGGCTTATCCTCGAATTCACGGTTTTGATTTAGCCATCAAGAACGTACACAACATGAGCCACGAGAGATTGAGTCTCTTCAAAAGACTGTTTACAATTAAGACGGCAACATGGATGAAGCGGAGGATCATATTCATTTCTTGTCTATCACTCCAAGCAGTAATTTCTCGTCATCTTGTGGAGCAGCAATGAGCAAACGCAGAACGGACTTCGACAAGTACGCGTAAAAATCGAACTGTAAAGTGGGCACTGTCTGGATCATGCTGTGATTCTTGCGATTCAATAATACAACAACACCGTATGACTAAAAGGTTTCCCATCTGTCATGAACGGATAGATTTTTGACGTTGATCAAACAAACACGTCGTTACGCTAGAGAGTGTGGCTGAAACAGCATGCGTTTAAAATAAATTAAAACGATTCCCGTTATGAATACCGGGAATGAAACCGGGGGAACGGGGAAAGCCGAGGAATTGTAAACGGGGTAAACCCCGTCAATGACGTCATCTTAACGGGGATTATAACCGGGGATCCCGTTAACTACGAGGAAACGGGGGCCCTGGTTGCAACTCTAGCCTGAGTAATATACTAAACTTTGCTCTAATGAAAAATTGTTTTTGAAGGGGTTTTCTAGCTCATATCTATCTGCTCACGAAATAGAAAATTATCCGTCATAGGCACGGTCTGTGGTCTTGCGGAATGTGTAATCATATTTTTTCCTTTAGATTGTTGGAGAGGTTTTGAAGCAGCTTACGGAGGAAAAATGTGAGTTTGCGGTTTTGTGTGAATGATTCCTGAATATTGCACCATTCTGTTCTAAGTTGTTTCCAAGTTGCTGTTAGAATTCTGTTATTATTTGTAATTACATAGCTAGAGCACGTGGTAATATCACAGCAGGTTGATCTTACCATGTAAGGGAGTATGGAGTAGCTAGTTAATGTGAAGAGTAGTTATTGTGAACAGTGCTGATGTTCGATGGGTTAATTTGGGATTCTATATGACACCCTTCATATAGTTCTTCAATAGTTCTTTGCGTCAACCATTTCTCTCACTTCTCTGTAACACAGTCAATTTTAACAAAAATTTTGCCAGAAAATGGCACTTGTCAGATTGACAGCAATTGAGAAAGTGATGGTGTTTATGGTATTTTCGGTTTTATCTATAAGTGGCATTTGAATGATTGTGTTACGGAAAAGTCAGATAAATGGTGATGTGACAGTACTGTTGTATAATATTATGTGTAAAAGCATAATCAATAACATAAAAAGTGGTTTTGGGTTTCCTAGAGAGGGCGGTTGGAATATAGCAATTAAATACGGAGTAGCCTCTATTAGATGGTAGACTCCTACTGATAATTACTATTTGCCAACTGCGCAATAAGCTCTGTCGTCAGAGCTGGGCTGGCGTGATTATCTACGAATACAACCATGAATGTTATACCTACGAGTCTCGTTTATGCTTAACCAAGGAAACAAAGAACATAGCAAGGGTGTTTGATACCTCCAGAATAAGCCTAATATGATTTATTTGTTCATGAGCAGTGCTGTATAGATTACTTTTTATTTGTAACGAATTACAATTACAAGTTACAGCCGTTAAAAGTAACGGATTACAATTACAAATTACTTAGAGAAAAATGTAACAAATTACAATTACAAATTACACTGCTTTCAAAAGTAATCGTTACATATTCCTTTTAAAATTACTTTTGCAAGGAAGGACATTCATTTCGCAACGAACCTTTAAAAAGCACATTTTGTCCTGAGATCGAAAAGTATTTTTGTGATTACTGCTCAAAAATCACACTTAAATGCAGCATAACATCAAGCGATGTCAATCTGTTTGACTGAACGGAATGAACGCTAGCACTGTGACTGTTTCGGAACGATTTCGTTGAAGGAAGAGCAACTGAGCAAGTATGAAAAGTAATTTTCAAAATGCCCGACAAGTTATAGTAACGATTACAAATTACTGCTGAAAAATGTAACGAATTACCATTACAAATTACTCTATCAAAAAAGTAACGGATTACAGTTAAAATTACTTTAAAAAGTAACGATTACAAGTAATCAGTTACTTGTAACGAATTACTATACAGCACTGTTCATGAGAACACTCTGTGTACTTTATCCGCTATGATTCCACTGATTTATTTGTTATTTCAATGTTGTTAAAGTCAATAACACCATGTTCTTATTTATACAGATATCGTCAAAGCAACAAACGGTCCTCGCTATGTCGTTGGAATTCGTCGTGGTGTAAGTATTTTGGAGAGTTTTTACTTCAATAGGCATCTTTAGTGCCTGATTAACTGATGTGCTTCACACCTTCATGGTATTGCTTGCAGGTTGACAAATCCAAATTGAAGCAAGGCACCCGTGTTGCGCTCGACATGACTACAATGACAATAATGAGGTAAGCGCTCTTGACCAATCTGCCTGTGTTTCTTTCTAACGCTTGGTAGTTCAATCAGCTGTCCTTTCACATGAAATCATCAGCATTCATACTACAGTCAAACCTGTATTAGCGGCTCTTCATAACCCCAAAATGACACATTCTAAAGAAATCAACCTTGACAGAAAGACCACCGGTCTTATTGGTCATTTTCCTCAGGTCCAAGAGGTGACCGCTTTAGACAGGTTTCACTGTACAGTGTAACCCATTTGTATAACCTTGGTTAATGTCACGACCTGTTTAATATCATTTCAGTCTAAGAACCAAGCTCAGTCAGAATAAACCATTCGTATCTGCTTTTTATCACGACTTTTGGCTGGAAAACCGTAGTGATATTATAGTGCCACTGCCATCAAATTCGATATTTCACATGTGGGTAGAGCTCGATGATACAAAACGACTGGTAAAAGTTTTTGCACCGAGACATCGAGAACCAGAGATACAGACCTCTGGACATCGACTTCTGAGAATTTTTACTTCCAAGAATATTTAGTAATTAATTACTTTTTGATATTTATTAATTTATTTCTGAGAATATTTAGAAGTCAAGACGACTGGGACTTAAAAAGCAATTTCACGAACCCTGGACAAATCGAGGAATGTGGTCTGATTTTTAGAAGAAAATGTCATCGTGTGGTAGAGATGAACCACAGAACCAGTTATTCTCAAACTAAACGTATCTACAGATTAACAGCCTCTGTTTACAAGATCCGTAATTGTTTGTTATTATTTGCAAATATTGATTCATACTCTTTTCAAACAGGATGCTACCTCGTGAAGTTGATCCTCTTGTTTACAACATGTCGCACGAAGACCCAGGAAATATATCTTACTCGGAAATCGGGGGTCTTAATGAGCAGATTAGGGAACTGAGGGAGGTACGTCAGCTCTTTGTAAAAATGGTCTGCATTCTATTGGTCGCGACTTAATGAAACCACCAACTTTAAACCAAACCTAGATACTTCCAAATTTTATTGCATGCTTTTTCACAGCTAACAATACTTCATTTCATAAGACTAGCGACGTAATGAGAGCAGATAGTGTTGTCCCAAGGTGGTTAGAGATCTGAATTTGGAGGTTCGACTATTGGACAGCTCGTATTTCAATTCGACCCAAACCTTTGAATTCTTTTAAATTTTATCTGAAGCGACTAGTTGTTAGACATGCACTGCTTAACACTATCCTAAAAGAATGCAAAGGATATCTTGTATCTTCTGTATGTCATTGAATGAAATCTCCACAAATAGATTAAGAGAAGGAGACAGCTTCTCACCAAGCGTAAAGGCCAAGGTCATTCAGGTATCGCCAAAACGCTTTTCAAAAACCTGGAAATGAAAACTCTTGATTGTTAAATCAGAATTTCATAATATGATCACGATACATAATCGGCTAAAAATAATCGGTACTGATTATCGGCAAATTTCCTTATTGGCTCATCCCTATTTCATATTAGCACAATCTTTTTAATCTTCTGCCAAGATTTGAATCAAAGAAATAATTCAGGTTCAAATGGATTTGAAGAATCCTGATTCAAACAACATCCTTAACGGTGGTCATATGATCATATCTAGCAGCAACCAAGTGCAATATCGAATAGTTCAACACACACAATACCCAATGTCAAAGGAACTGGTAACTTGGTAATACTTTTAGATGAAGTTGCGATCTGATGATACAAGAGGACAAAAAAAGATATAATTGGGCAGTGATCTGTAGCAGTAATTGTAGCTGTGTTGCACAAGTGCAGCCAGATCGTAGTTCATCATGCGTATGATCAATTAATCAGGCTGACGTCATCACACGGAAGGCATCATGCAAGTGTAACATAATTGAATCTATCATCATCATTTATTCAGGGCCTAATTAGCCATGAGGCTATTTTCAACAGGGCTAATACAAGAATAGCACAACTAATATTTGCAAGAACAAGGCAGCTAGCATACACAGTTACAATAAGTGTTGGTAGTACAAGTCTCTCTGTGATAGAATTGTTGAATGATAATCTGTACGGGTTGCTACTTTTCTTGTTGACTTGCTACTTCTTGTTAATCATTGCTATTGACGTCGCTAAAGGGTATCTTGCGTTTGATAAGTTGTATGCTTGATGATTTGTCTCTTCTTCTTCAAGGTTATTGAACTGCCGCTTAGCAATCCAGAGCTATTTCAACGTGTCGGGATTCAGCCCCCTAAGGGTTGTCTATTGTACGGTCCACCAGGTGGGTTAGTTTGCAGTGTTATTGTTTGAACTCAAGCAAGACTCACACTTGTTGACATTGCGCATGGAATGACGACTAGACCAATTAATTTGTTGCTCGCAATACTGACAGCCAGGAAACCATTAGGTGTTAATGATTGCCAGTTAAGATTTGAGTGTCAGTCACCCGATTGCACACAGGCTGCAAGCGATCAAATATGTTTGATCTGTGCAGCCCATTCCAAGCAATGTCCAAGAGGAAGTTGAACTTCAGTAAATCAGCGACGTCGTTAAACTCTTGGGGAGTTGCATAGTACATGTAGAAACAAATGACTATGTGCTTGAGGAGCCATCATGGCTCATCTGCCCTGTGAAAAAGTAGGGGTAACAGGACTTGAGGAATCCACCAAGTGTGCTTACACTTGCCACGAGATCTTGCAGCAGGGTTTTCCTCGATCTGCATTACGAGATATGCTGCTATAATCGCTACGATGGTCAACAAAGCTCTATTTCTGTTTGGATGAGCTCGGCATCATGGAATCCCGCCAACTTTCTATGCTTTTGAAGGCCTTTTATTTTCTTGTCTAACTCCCTGTGGCATTATCCGCTTCATAGCCGCTAGAATTCTGTTGCATCATGTGAAAGGCGAGCCGCACGTAGGAAGCAATGTTTAATGTCCTATGCTCAGGTGATTAGGGTTCGTGTTGAAAGCAACAAATTGCACCGTGTGATGCCGGCTTTTCATCAATACAGTCAAACCTGTATTAGAGGCCACCTCTATAGAGCAGCCAGCTGTGTATAAAAGCCACTCTTTGTAATCCCCAAATGACGCTTCCTATAGAAATCAACCTGGACAGAAAGGTCACCTGTCTATAAAGGTCATTTTTCTCAGGTCCCAGAGGTGACCGTTAGACAGGTTTCATTGTATCACAAAAGATGCACTTCTATTGAAGCCTTCTATGTGATACTATGTAGATGTTGCCAAGAACTAATATTTTATTGATTATTTGATTGATTGATTGATTGATTGATTCAGTCATTCATTCATTCATTCATTCATTCGTTCATTGCATGTCTAACAAAGCATGATTATCGGTCAATTCATCTATAAATGTACTAGTTAATGAAATAAAACTTGTTTAATTTTTAATGTTCACTTCATTTTAGGCACCGGGAAAACCTTGTTAGCTCGCGCTGTTGCCAGCCAATTGGACTGCAACTTCTTGAAGGTAAAACAGAATGAAATGTCTTGACACTATTTTGTGAAATCGATTTATGCAATTGTCTGACGATCAGTGATTGTCATTTTTCAAGGTCGTGTCTAGTGCGATTGTTGACAAATACATTGGAGAATCAGCTCGGCTCATCCGCGAAATGTTTGGTAAGTTTAACAATTGTTTCATCCATGTGTTTGTTATAGAAAAATTCCAAATTCCTATTTGGAAATGTCTGTGACTCGATGTGAACTCTGTACTATGTCAGATATGTTGCAATAGCACATTTGGTGTTGTAACTCTCCTTGTATGTTTTAAGGTGAGTCTAAAGAGCATATTCACATTATCATACAAGTTTTGAAACTGGTTTCCTCTTATTGACTAATTGATTTATCTACAATTTATTACATGCCATTGGAATGAAGTGTGGAAATTTACATGGGGCCACCAGGCATCTCTTTATGACTGCATTTGATTTTATTTCTAGTTTGTATTATGGCATAATTTCAATGCGATTAAATTTCGTGTGTAAAGTGAGTGGCAACGTGGACACTTTTGAACGGATTGTGGCAAGCTACATCTGATGTAGATCTTTGACCTTGGTAGGGAACACTGGGATCTGAGACTCCTAGCAACTGCATATTTCTCTGAGGCCTTCCTGATTTTTCTCATCCATATCAAATGACCACATTATTCTCATGCTTGCATTCGCAAAGTTGTGACCTCCAAAATTTGATTTCTTTTACTGCTATTCATATGTTTGCAACATTCTGCAACATTTCATCCATCCAATGCTAAGTTCTGTTAAAATTATAATTTGTCTGGACTATGGTCCAATCGTGTTGGTCCAGAGTACCGATGACAAGAGGACAAAATTACAATAATATGTAAGACATTTGTAGCAACTGACGGAAGGCGATGATTTGCGGTCTGAGTGCTGACGTAAAATGTTCGATGAGACCACAACTGACTCATATAGTGCAATGTTACTTGATGACTTCATGAAAATGGCAACTATTCCTTGCAGAAAATTAACAGCAAAAGGACCTTCAGTCCTTGATGCTCGATACGGACGCTTTCCTATGTGATAAGATTCAGTTCAGATTCTTATTTACCATCCGTTACTTACTTCTTGTAGCGTATGCCAGAGATCATCAGCCGTGTATCATTTTCATGGACGAGATTGATGCCATCGGTAAGTACACAACCAGCTAGGTAAACATTACAGGAAGTCAATTTACAAGAAACAAAGAAGAGAAAGACGCTGCAATATTACACTAATTTTTAAGTAGACATGTAGATTCTTGTGCAGAAGCAATGCTAGCACAGGAGTGACAGGACCATTGTAAAACTTGGACTTCGCAAAATGTGTTACAATAATTATTTGATTTGAGCTTTGTGCTTATTGCTACACTGTTTTGTTTACCTATGGTAGTGTACTCGTGACTCTTTCATCTATGGTTTTCTGCAATTTTTCTCTTGTCAGGTGGTAGGCGGTTTTCAGAAGGAACATCAGCAGATCGTGAAATTCAAAGGACACTTATGGAGGTAGGGCCAGTCTCATAAAAATGTTTTAATATAGTCAAACATATATTTTCGGCCATCTCTATAGAGCAATCATCTGTGTATAAAGGCCACTCTTCATAACCGCAAAATGATACTTTCTATAAAAATCAACCTGGACAGAAAGACCACCTGTCTATAAAGGTCGTATTTGTTAGGTCCCAAAGGTGACCATTATACACACAGGTTTCACTGCAAGTTTTTTCGTTTTGATTTCAATCTAATAGTGAAATAACTATCTGCAACAACGTTTAAATGATGACTTAAACTGTTCCTGTAATATTTAAGAAATTAATCTGCTTCTACTACAGTAAAAAGATCTTAAAATACACATGCAGGGCCGGATTTGAGAAAGTGAAGCTGTATGCTAAGGTGCCACAAGGACTGTTTATATTTTGATGGGAGCGTCTTTCTTAAGGTGAGTCTGGATCATGGGCTGAGTTGGCAGGCTGTCAATGGGGATTGCCAGGTTGGCACGATGAGAATTAGAGAACTGTAATTGCTGTTAGTAGAACTAGAAACACACTTTTACTATCAATTAACTGACTTTGCAAAATATTTAGCAAGGGTTGTAGCCATGTGCCTATTGTACCTACTGGGTAATCTGGCCACGTATATATCCTATGTACCAAGTCCTAGATAATTTCCTTGCAAAGAAGCTGCCCTCTTCCTCTTAACTGCATAAGCAACGCCATAAATCATGATCAGACNTGAATATATGTTACTGTTATCGAGCCAGTCTACTCTATTGACTATCCGTTCACATCTGAACATAACACCATCCTGCTGTGTCCTTGGTGGCACATCTCAGTCAATTCCAGGTGATGACGTCTTCGAATGACTGGATGGCGTAGGTCTCAGATCTCACGGTTTAGCGGTTTCACTCAAACCAGCTTTGAGATTAGTTAATTTGGTTTGCTAAATGACAGTTTAAGCGATTGGGTTGCATTCACGTGTCAATAATTATGCTTTCAAAATAGGCCTGTTTAATTAGTTGTCCATTTATGTGACTGAATTGCCTTTTATTTTCAACATTGTCCAATTGCCAATTGTTTTGATTTTCAGCTGCTCAATCAGATGGATGGATTCGATGCTCTTGGTCAGGTAATTTGCCCATTTAAATTTAAAACTTTCCAATTAGCAAAATCTTTAGCAGTTCCATTCGTGACCTACATCCTCTGAATTATAATATTAATGGAATAGACAGCTTATTTTGTCAGCTTATTTTTGTCAGCCATATTTTAGCTGACTGCTTCGGTGACTAATGGTTGTTGCTTTGTGTGTTGAATGCATTCAAGCAGCTTGTCTAACTTTCAGATATTTGTTGCATGCGTCTTGTAATAATATGATTTGTTTGACATTTTGATAACGTTATTGACAAGCTCACACTGTGACTATATGTCAAGAATGTCATTCACTAGAAAAAGGCAATATATTAATTTTACAGCCTTGTCGTTCTCGTTCCATTTGTTGAATTTTGACCAGCCACATTTGTTGAAGAACTGATTTTGTGTAATGGAGAGATCGATAGCTACCGACACAAGGAATCAACACGTCTTGCTCAGAGCAAATCTCACAATAACTCATTTTACTAAATATTACATCACACCACATAACACCTTACTTTACCGGAACTTACAACTTATTTCGTTCTCGTTCCATTTGTTGAATTTTGACCAGCCACATTGTCAAGCCATAAAGTTACTGTATATTACCATTCATCAAATAATCTGGTGAATAAGTCAAACCCAATTTCCTCCGTCAGTCTGTAATGTAGCTTCTTGTAATGCACTTTAAAACAGCATTCAAGTATAAACCAAGGTAGCATTTTAGGACAAATCGCCGGATGTTAGAAATTCAGCTTATACCCGGTAATATAGCCTACAGCTGGTAATGTGTTTATCTTGCCAATGCTCATAATTACTGTTCAGCAACTAATCAATGGCTGACTGTTATATCTTTTACTGTCCTCTGCATTACGAGAACACATCATAAAACATTTGAGCCACGTTGTAATGATGCAGTGTTGAATTTTCCCCATTTTCAGGTGAAAATGATCATGGCCACAAACCGTCCAGATACACTTGACCCTGCTCTTCTTCGACCCGGACGACTCGACAGGAAAATACGTAAGTTCTCTAATTACACTTGCGTTTCTTGTTGATATGTTACGTCGATATCGTTTACATTACGTAGCGGTTTGATTGTAAATGACTGGATGACAGTGGATAGTATTTATATCTACAGTTCACAAACTTCTGTATGTACGTCTGTATGTATACATTCATGTATGTATATATGTTAGTTCAAAACCTGACATCTGCTGCTCATGAACAAGTACAGATTCAAGTAGCACTAGAATCAAAAGAATCTTTGGTTGACTAAGGCGTTTGAAGCATGCTGCCCGTCTCCAATGCTTGAACCATGTCAAAGATGACTAAATTTGTTATGGGACCGCCTTTAACAATTAAAACCTCAAAAGACACTACTACTATACGTGTCAGCTAGGTCGGGAGTCAAACCCTCACCTCCTGGTTGGCAAGCATGCATCCTGGTCGCCAAACCCTACCAAAATGATCAGGATTGATGATACAGGCTAATTTCTGTTCAGAGCAGCTGAATTGAGACTGGACGCTTACAATGATAAATGCCTGATTAATACTTTTAAGAGGACCGAGACTAATCAAAGCAGTAAGTGGTCATCATATTGGTACAGTATCTGATAACATGCTGGCGGAAACTCCACATGGTCCTCTAAATATATCACATTTTGTGATACAGTAAAACTTATTGAGTGATATTGGATTATCTGTTCTTCGATTTAGTCACGCTCGTAATTTGCATTAGAAAAATAGAAATCACTTCCAGCCACCTCGTCTTATCCATTATGATAGTTTTGATATGGATAGTTTTCTTATGATTTTTTGTTTCCAGATATTGAGCTACCCAACGAGCAAGGTCGGATGGACATTCTAAAGATCCATGCATCGGGCATTACTAAACACGGTGAAATAGGTCAGTTTCATAGCTGCATAACTTTGGTTGATGGTTCTCCTCAATAGACCTTTTTCACGAGCTGCCATTATGGGAAAAACCAATGCATTGTGGGGCAAGTTGAGTGCCTGAAGTAGCGAAAAAGCTTGGTTTCTGACCCATAATGTTAACGAGAATCATTTAATTAAGCAAAGTAGCGCAGCTCGAAGTAGTCTGCATCAGTATCAAATCCAATTTTCTCCGTAATACCAATAAGGAACATGTAGCTTGTTTGCCATGACAATTTGTTGCATGCAGTACAATCTATAAATAGCTGATTTGCTCTGCTTCTCTCATTGTAAATCATCGAAAGTGCTAGCACAGTACTTAACATGTGTCAATTAATTACATACAGCTGCATCATGATGCTTAATGATGGTATAAGATCAACACTGCATGCAATACGTTGCACCGTATGAGACCTCCGTAAGGCAGCTTCACACCATGCAATTTGCTGCATTTAATCACTAATGTAATCTATAAATAGCTCATTGGCTCTACTTATTAGTCCTACTCTCAATGGATACCGTAGAAGGTGTTAGCAGAGAATTTAACAGGTGTCAATTAATTACATACAGCTGCATCATGATGCTTAATGATGGTATCAGATCAACATAGCATGCAATATATTGCATCGTGTGAAACCACCTTAAGCGGCCATCCATGGGACAAATAATACGTGGCCTCTTAAAACAGGTGTCTCTTAACACAGGTGGTCCCTTGACACAGGTGGTCTCTAAGACTGATCAACTGATCTGTTAGTTTATTTCAAATTAAAGGTTACATTCTCTAATGGAAGCAAATATACGAAGAGGACAGCGCGCAAATTGCGTGCAATGCTGATCCATCATTAAGCATTATGATTTAGCTATGTGTGATTAATTTACATATGAATGGTGTGTAATGAGAGTCCTATAGGACCAATAAATAGAGAGAGCCAATCCGCTATGTATAGAATGAATGTCAATGAATGTCAATTTATTTAACGAGGGTAGCCCAATAAGCCAATGGCTTGTCTCCCTTGGGGCCCTCGACATTTAAAACCACAGATGACAACGAATATATGTGTTGGCTGGCCCGGGAGTCGAACCCGGTACGCCTGACTGGCAGCCACACGTACTAGCCTCTAGACCACACTGACACGTATAGATTGCATTGCATGCAGCAAATTGTATGATGTGAAGCTGATACCTTCCACTGTTCAAGACTTGCTTCATTTTGCGGGTCACAGCTGCTTCTTCATTGTCTCTTTATAAATTGTTCTTTGAAACTCAGATTTCATTAGCCAAACGTATACGTTTCTGCCCTTTGCAAACGACGGGAGTGATGTTCAAAGCATTATCGATGTTGATTAATAATTGGCTTCCTGTTTGTAATATCTTTGCAGATTATGAAGCTGTCGTAAAGCTTTCTGATGGCTTCAACGGTGCTGATCTCAGGAACGTGTGCACAGAGGCTGGTAAGTAACCTGCCTGCACATTTTACCAAATACATCTTAGCCAGTTATTCTATGCAATGTTCGTTGCTTGATAGAACCATGCCAGCCAGGAATACAGTACTATACTTAGATGGTTTAGTAAGCGGTTGTATGTATGTGGTAGGTGTATGTATGTGGGTATATAATTCTGATAAATGGCATGACATGCTAATTACGATCAGAAGGAATATGGTTTACCATATAGACGAATTAAATAATAAGAATTTTA
This sequence comes from Calvadosia cruxmelitensis, assembly GCA_900245855.1. Lineage (NCBI taxonomy): Eukaryota > Metazoa > Cnidaria > Staurozoa > Stauromedusae > Kishinouyeidae > Calvadosia > Calvadosia cruxmelitensis. The sequence goes on from OFHS01000608.1 coordinate 15,493, forward strand.
AAAAAATGTCAATGTCTATAAATCCTTATAAAGTCTTGAAATAGAGGATCTGCGTGTAGACGACGCTATTTTAAGGTGGCCAAATATAATGTATTCAATCGCGAAGAATATGACATGTCTTTTCTTTGTCATCAATGATAGCTTTCGTAAGCTGATGTTGATTTGACTCAAGGAGGCGAATGTCACTTTTGCTTTTTGGATTCATACTTGTTCGGTGTCATATGTTTATATGTTTTTATATGTTTATTTTAACCCTTGTCCTGCTATTGACGTGTATACACGTTTTCGAAACACGTCAAAAGTAGCAACACATAACCAATCAGATAGTTAGTCCTAAGCAAGCAACCAATCAGCAATTGGTGAAGCGACTTCAAGTCTTCATTCAAATAGTTTTACGAGCAGGACAGGGCTTAAGCCATCCCACTTCTGACACCATGTCATAAGTTTATAGTCATATGGAACTAGCTGGTAAGCTCACCGAGTCCTAGTCAAATTCAGAAGAAACTATTCAAGAGATCTCAACATCACGAGTATACATGGACGAGGTTAATAATTAACACGAGGGGCGGAGCATTACATAATAGCTCATGACATTCGGCATATTCAAGAAGTGGACGAAAAATAAACAAAATGTTTTAGTTACGAAATACAGTCAAAATCAATCAATATGATGTTTTGGGGACTGAGAATAAACATACGGTAGAAAAGACACATGCTTACGTCATGATGCTGCACTGTCGTCTACGTTTTCACGAAGATAAGAATGTCAGAGCATTGCGTCGCAAGCTTGATTTAAACGGATAACAATGGTCTCCCACATGCAGTGGTGGAAGTAGCCAACTGCAAGTAGTTAGCTACTTGTAGCGATTTACATTTCTTTGCAGCGAAGTAGTTTTTGACTACATATTTCAAAAAGTAGTTGCAGCTGTAGCGAACTACTTTAACTAAAGAATTGTAGTTTGTAGCGAACTACTTCTGAGTTAGGACACTCATTTTCGCTACTTTTTCCACATGCATTTGTACCTGGATGTTGCAAACTTCGAGACGGTAGCACAGTGTATCCTCAATACAGCTTGAAAGTTGAGGCGACACTGCCCACTATAGAACTATATAATTGACTTAAAAGTAGCATGATACAGCCAGTGTTTGAAGTCTTGTTTGCGTTGCAAGTTATCTATTTTGTGAATAATAACGAAAGACCAAAATTCTTGTTTCTAATTGACTTTGTAAGAAAATGAAAGTAGTCAGTAGCAAAGTAGTTAGCTACTTTTAGGGGGATGTAGCGAGTAGTTGTAGCTAACTACTTTATTTCTCCTGCAGTTGTAGTTGCAGCGAACTACATTTTTAGAGATTGCCGAAAGACGACCTGGAGAAAAGTCGTTTCAACTATTTGTTCATTAAGTGTGCCCTGCCCTGGATTTTAACCAAGGACCCCTCATATTACAATTCAGATGACTTACGCACCGAACTAACCGGTCAAATTTTTTTCCTCCTGTTTTAGAAACGATACATAGCGTCATGATTGACTGTTCGCTAGTTTTGATAATTTATCAGTAATGTTTGTATTTATTATCAGCGATTTTTGTAATTATTTATTATCAATGATCTTTATATTTATTATCATTGTAATAACAGGTATGTACGCCATTCGAGCAGAGAGGGATTACGTCATCCAAGAAGATTTCATGAAAGCCGTCCGCAAAGTTTCAGACAATAAGAAGCTGGAGACGAAACTGGATTATAAGCCTATTTAAATGTCACTTATCGAGTCTTAGGTACATGCTGAAGCGATTTGCCGCCTTTGTGCATACGATTGAATCATTCGTGTAAACAGTTGCTGAGAATCAACATGACATGATGTATTGTAGTCGTTTTGTTTGCTCAATAAATTGTTCCTTTGGTGCTATATTTTCTGTATTTTATGCAATGTTCCTTCCTTACATTTCCGAGTTAAGGTACTAATATTTTAAAAAGGTTTTCTTGTCAACGAGGGTTTATATCTTTATTGTCTGTGTATATTGTTTTATTTATATCGTGTTTAAACTACTTTTGATTTCGTGATAAACTTATTTAATAAACCTTCCCCTTTAAAACTTTTTAAGCTCATGTTTTTTTATTTTTTTATTTGATTTATTTGTCATAACATTAGTATAAAAATGTTTGACAGGCAAGCACAGGAAAGTAAACTAACTTACACTGACGTGCAGCCTAAAAACGGTAGCATTTACAAAATAGGTATAAGTCCACAGACTTTAAACGATTTCTAAAACTGTCCAGCGAGGAAGAGCTTACGGCTTCTTCGGGGAGACTATTCCATATCGGAATGACACGATTACTAAATGAATTAAGTACAGTATTATTTACAGGAATTATCCGTGGCTTAAGTTTCTTCGAGTGTCCGCGGGTAGAAGCTTGAGATGGTAGAAAGAAATCGGATAGTTTTAAATCNGAAGCGATTTGCCGCCTTTGTGCATACGATTGAATCATTCGTGTAAACAGTTGCTGAGAATCAACATAACATGATGTATTGTAGTCGTCTTGTTTGCTCAATAAATTGTTCCTTTGGTGCTATATTTTTCTGTATTTTATGCAATGTTCCTTCCTTTACATTTCCCACTTAAGGTACTAGTATTTTAAAAGGTTTTCTTGTCAACGAGGGTTTATATCTTTATTGTCTGTGTATATTGTTTTATTTATTTCGTTTTTAAACCACTTTTGATTTCGTGATAAACTTATTTAATAAACCTTCCCCTTTAAAACTTTTTAAGCTCATGTTGTTGTTGTTGTTGTTGTAGCCCTCAGGTTTGGGGTTGCCCAAACCTTCGGGAGGGTGCAGGAGCTTGAAAAGCACAGTCGCTCCTCCAGTTCCATGGTACCGTTTGCGCGAGGACCCAATTGCCCGAAATCCATTTCGCCATAACCCTGTAAGACAGGGCTCCGGCCGCCCCAGCTCCACGACGAAGACGCGGTACCTCCAGAGCCCTTTTTAAGCTCATGAGAAAGATACACGGTATAGTCCTCATCAAGAACATTCTAAAATTCATGGCTTTGTTTATTTACTTATTAAGTTTTCTCAGATATCTTTTAGCTATTTTTATATTGCTATTTTGGCAGCCAGACAGGCATGGCCCTATTATCAACTTTCAGTATATCTATTTTAGCTTCGTTACTCTTCTCGTCATTCTGTAAAACGTGCCTTCTATAGGCAACTTATTGCGTGATGCGTATACAAATTGAATATGACATTAAATAAATTGAATATTGAAAGACAATGATGATGATGATGAAAAGAAAGCCTTGTTTCATTACTAAGGTAGCGGTTTTCAGGGGGCGGGGAGAGTTCCCCGTAGCCGTTAAAGCGGAACCTTATGGAACGTTATACTGTAAGCATAGGCAGATGATATCAAGGGATTACTGTCTTGCCCTCTACGCTATATGCTCAATGGTCTTATCTCTACTGATCTGCACTGAAGCCATGGTACCTCGGTGCCAGTCCCCTTGAGGTTGTCCCTCCTTTCTTTCTGTTTTCCGTTTTGACTCGTGTCGCATCAACAACAACGATGAAGGCAAAGCACCTGCCGTGTTGCTACGGCTTGCTCCACTTGCATTCGGCTAAAAAACGAGCAGGCACTTGACTCCTGCTAACGTACAGTCTACTTGGCTATTTTAGCTCTTACTTATCTGGTACCAAAGGAGACAATCCGATTGGGTTTTGAACGGGAGACGCCTTTTGAGTTTGATACAAGCAACTGTGCTCAGTTCAACCCACCATAGTTTACACTCACTGTGCTGGAACTTGCTACAACTCTTCCTGTGGAATTGGTTTAAACGAACCTCAAAGTGTGTTCTCCTTTGGAGAGTTTATGAAGCTGCTATCAACCTAGTTACAACGCTGTCTGCCAGTGTTTATTATAGATATTGGCCAATTTTGGGGTATGGATGAAAATTATGTTGACAGTTGTTGACTTGTTGATGTGCAACCTTGACTTTGAAAACGAACAGCCGTTGCAATTATGAACGATGTTCACGCGAAGAGAAGGGGACGAAGCGAAAACTCACGTAAGCTCACCGATACTTCTACATTTTATTGATCATTTTATTGATTGAATGATTTGAATCGGAAGTCACCACTTAATTTCTCCGTCACCTCGTTGTTTTCGAAATGTCCTGTCCAGCATGTTGTTCGTACTCTTTCCTTGCAGGACTAGGGCAACTCTTAGAGCTCTAACTTGTTTGTTCATCAGTTGATTTCAATCTATTCGTTTGAGGACGTGGCGTGTAGGTGCTACTAAACATCACAGAGATGATAAGTTTTATATTTCTTTGACAATGTTATGGCTGCCTGTACGACATTTACATTACCAACTTTCAAAATGCACAAGCGGCTTACCTATTGTTCGTGTGACTGGCTTATTGCTTGTAATCATCGGCTTTTTCCCACCTTGAGATCAACTCACAGGTAATTAGTTTACGTATAGTCACGAGCGAGACCAGAGCCCATCGATGAACTCGAGAATATTTTAGTGTTTCTGTCGATTAGGTTGACACCCAAATACCAGACAATAGAAGATAATTGTTCAGCGGTAAACCCGCTGGGGCCTAAATTTCTTACTCGTTGGTCTCTATGACATGTATTTTACTGGCTCAGCTGCGTGAACGACAAATTACAGCTGTCCTAGATACTGAAGATCAATGAGATAACAGACTTTCCCTTGCAACAACCTGCTTCCTTCGGAAATGGTTGCTTTTTGTTGTCACCTGATGTTTGGCTGCGTTCCACTTCCGCTTCAGTAGAAGCATGGGAATGAGTTCTTTCTGCGTTGCCATTGGTTGATGATTATCGCGGGGGGTCATTTCTTCGCCAAGCGGCCATTGTGAATCTAGTCCTCTTTCCATGATCTCGGAAATTTCCAAAAAATAAGATTCATATCTTCTTATGGAAATGGAACCGTTATACTGGACGTATTGATTTCAATCCTTATTCTTACTGTGCCAACGACTTGTATGTAAACCTTGTTCTCCTTGTCCTGGAGCTCTGTGGCGCTGTGTTACTTCAATTTATCTCTGTTGTTGATTGAGGAGAGCGTTGGATTTTCTCTACCTGCGGATGGAATGTAGCTGGCAGAAATTGTTCTCTGTGATCTCGCCTATCAGTTATATTGTATTTATGAAGACTGCAGTATGAGTGGTAGACTGCGTACTACGTCCCTTGTCGACGGATCAAATAGCAAGCCTTCGTCCAGCTATGGAGGACTGAAAGTCAGCCGTGAGTTCCCCACACGACCTTGTCCACCTTTCTTTGCCGTTCGTTTGACCAAACAAGAGCCATCTGCCGCGGTTGCTGTTCAATCAAACAAATTTAAATGCTTTTGAAGTTATCCAAATGAGAGGAAGCATGCACGGCAATTTTTTTGGCATTTGTTGGTCGGCTTTCTTGTAGAATGCTACTCTTCCTTCGTAGCACGAGATTTTAGGTGCGGCAGCGTTCAATGTCAGGCACACACGATCCATCTCTCGGTGAATTTGAACAGAGTCGTTTTGTGACGGATGTTTTCCCCTTTTCAACAATTTCCTACGTGCGACAGTGGCTTTCTAGCCAGTGGTTTGTTGTTCACTCCGAGTAGCCACCGGTAATGCAATCTATTTATATCTTGTGGACAGGCGACAAGGATGGCAGCAAAATAACCAGTGTGATCGCCACAACTGGCTCATATCCCGACGAAGCACACGAGATCAGTTATTGTGATACGAAGGTGATTGGCAATGGGTCGTTTGGCGTTGTCTACCAGGCACGTCTTGTGGACTGCGGTGACATGGTGGCCATCAAGAAGGTCCTTCAAGACAAACGATTCAAGGTAAGAGCGGCAGCCGGCAGGGGTAGAACCCGCATCGTTGTCCCGTCCCTGCGATTGCCACATTGCTTGATTGCATTGCTGCCGAGAAATTTCCATTAGCTCAATTAGTTTTGCACATCGCGTGGCTGAACATCACATAAAAAAATAATTCATCAAAACGATCATTGTCTTTTGTTTGGTGTTGTATTGACGCCTGATGAGTTTGTCGAGGAGCGAACGGTGCTTTTGTCGTGGAGTGTGCACGTTCGTCCAGCGATGATTGTAGTGTGTCAAGTCAAACTTGTTTCCACTCATACAGAACCGCGAGCTGCAAATCATGCGGAAACTGGATCACTGCAACATTGTCAAGCTGAAATATTTCTTCTACACAAGCGGTGAAAAGGTAAGAGCTGCCTCTGTACACAAATGCTCACTCTATCTGCTTAGCTGCACGTTATATCTAACTATGGTTGTTTAGGTAATGAGGGATTACTGGGGTTTGGTCTTGTCATCGTGTAGACTCAACTGAGTTAGGTAAGAGTTTTCAAGTTGGCCAGGGCTGTCTGACTTGTCTCAGTTGGTGTTTAGGTTGTTCAGCTGGCTGGCCAAGGCAGTTCCTTCAAATAGTGCAAGAGCAAGTGAAATGTAACATAGTCTAGGAGAAACATCATGCTAGTGCAAAACTGGTTGGTTGCCTTTTCTAAGTACTTTGCAAATTGATCTCCAAGTGAATCCTAAATAACGGTTGGTTGATGATCAGTTGGGGACGGCAATGACACTGTAGTGCCCTGATTGGCTACCTCGTAATCATATATGTCACGTGATCGTTTGTGGTGTAATCTTGTGCTCTTGTGAAATATATTACTTCGTGAATCTACAGCACTCAGCCTGGTTGTGTGTATAACTCTGGTCACTACATTGGCGCAGTGGATACGCTTAAAACCTTCGTAGGAGAACGAGAGGACACACGGTGGCTGAGGAGGTGGTTTGAGCTTAAGGCGTTTGACACGACCACAGCTAAGGTTTGGGACACAGTCGTCATTGGTGGAGGTTTCATCGACGAGAAACAAAGCCAACGAACTCCGTAAGCATTGTTTTTGCTGCATATGCAATAGAGCCTGTCTTCGTCAACCCGGACGCGGTAAATGCTATGCCGCATACTGTAAAGGTCGAAACAAGACCTAGGAAATTTGAATTATCTGTCGCTGGCACTTTTCTTGAAGAGAAAGTTGGTCAGTTGGATGCAAAGCTTCGCAAGGAAGAAACGTGACAAGGGAGAAGAAGACAGAAGTTCTACCCATCATGGAATCTGTCGACAAGTTGTCATTGTCGACATGGGACAGAGCTTGTCACAGCTTGGGACACAGTAGCCCTGGACTGCCTGAAGTGGTGAGGATTAGGATCACGACAAATGTGAACATCGGACTGGACTGGACAGTATTGGACTTGATTCTTGATGTATTGATATTAGCTTGGTGATTTCTCCCATCTCTCTCGCTTCGTCTTGCTTCTGTCCGTTCGATAACTCTTCACCAGTCTCTTTTCGTCTTCGTTGCGTCCGAACTCTTGTTCTCGTCCCAAGTTCAATCAAAGTTCTGGTCTCCCTTGCACCTTGCCGAATGCCCAATCTGGCCCATTAGCTTGTAAGTCGATGGTTCAGTGCGGGGTAGACAGAGACAACAACATTGCGAGTGGCTCCTCGCCAAGAACTTACAACAACACTGCTGGTTTCTTCAAGAGTAATTCTGACATGGGAAACTGTCTTCAAGGTTACCGGAGCACTGCGGATATTGTATAATCCGATAGTATTGTGACCAGGTAGAGACGGAGGATAGAAGACTACATTGCGTAATCGGAACATCACTCAAATGAAAATTTACTTCAAGAGACTCCACATTGACGGAGTGTGGCACGTTGTTTCATGAAACATATTAGCGATATGTCGAATAATCTTGTACTTGCATTAAGCGTAATACTTTCTATACAGCTCATTTGTATATTTAAAGTGCATCAAATGTGCTAAAACTGCAGATTGGTGGGGGAAAACTTGGGGTCAGCTTATACACGGTAATTGCATTGATGAATTTCGTCATAAGCCGACATTGTTGCCAGCCACTTGGCGACCATGGTTTACGCCCAATCTGAGCATCATCATTCATTATCAGCTGACTTACTGCAGCTGAGTTTAGCTAGGGAATAGACAGTGTGACCTTCAATCTTATTATTGTGATTGGCAAGTTTCAACAGTACACGCTCGCTCGTTGCATATGAGCAGAAAGAACTGTAATGCCAAAACTTGTAAATGTCGGAATTGGAGGAGTTTGATTGCACTATCGCATGTGAATTAAATAGACGTGGATGGATGTTAGTTTTTCAATAAGTGATGCATCAAGGCCAACAATCGATTTTGATAGATGCATCGGTGCCCACTTGTGTCATAACTTGACCATGGTCTTGACCTTTCGTTGTACAGCTGAATACAATTTACAATAAAGCTCTACACTCCATTTTTGTTCCAGTAGTAAAGAGCATGAAATGACAGCATGCATGCCTAGAAGAGAGCAAGGCGTGGATGTCTAGGTCGGATGTGAAAATCAAGTTTGTCAACATGGAGTCCATTCAATTTTGTTCCAAGCTCAAGTGTTCCAAACAAGTTGAGGCAATGCAGCCTACCATATCGAAGTAAAACACTAAGTTGGATGAGCCACAGAATAGCTATGACAGAAAAAACAGTAGACTTGAGCTTCTTGCACAGATCACCCGCTTTGCATACACAGCTCTAGAAGTGCAAGTGATCCCAAGTAGAAGTCTTGGCTGGAGCTGATTAGCTTGAAGTGCTTGCTCCACTCGCATGGTTTTCTTTGAGGGTAAGCAGGGCCATCTTATCTAGTAAGCACTCAAAACATGTGCTTTAGGCCCTTGGTTCAGATAGGCCCTTTTCACTGACATTCAGATGTACAGTATTTAACTTGTGTGGAGAGAAATCACCTCAAGCATGCTACTGAATAAATTTCTTTTGCTAGATGTGAGCGTTAGCAAATTGTTTTTGACATGTCAAGTAATGAAAATTTCACAGAGCCTTAAGTTTCATAATACCAAATGCCCAAGAAAGGCCTCCTTAGGAACAGTGTTTTATGCCCATTTGACTCTTAATGAAGACGTCCCTGAGGATGTGGCTTGTGCAATCAGTGATGTGTCTTCCGGTTATTGCAGGGATATTAACTGTTGTTGTTTTTTGCCTTGGTTGTTTTCACAGAAAGAGGAAGTTTATTTGAATCTTGTGCTGGAATTTGTCATGGAAACTGTGTATCGAGTGGCGAAACATTACAGCAAGAACAAGCAATCCATACCCATTGTATATATCAAGGTGAGTTTGATGCACGTTAGTGTGTTTACAATCTCTCCACATGTCTGAATTCTTGAATAGAAAACGTGTAACTGATACGGCAGATTTTGCGCAAATATTCAAACGAGTGTACTGTATACTCCGGAATGCTGATATTAATTAACCCTTGCCCTGCTATTGACATGTATACACGTTTTCGAAGCAAGTCAAAAGTAGCAACACATAACCAATCAGATAGTTGGTCCTTAGCAAGCAACCAATCAGCAATTGATGAAGCGACTTCAAGTCTTCATTTAAATAGTTTTACAAGCAGGACTGGGGTTAAAACATTGATCCTTCATTACCAATTCGGTCACATGTATGTTATGCCGGACTAACCAGACATGGAGTTCACTCGAGCCACATAACGTTTGGTATATAAGTCAGTAAAAGCTGCGGTCTCCACTCTGTTAATATTTCTTAACCCCTGCCCTGCTCGTAAAACTATTTAAATGAAGACTTGTAGTCGCTTCATCAATTGCTGATTGGTTGCTTGCTAAGGACCAACTATCTGATTGGTTATGTGTTGCTACTTTTGACTTGCTTCGAAAACGTGTATACATGTCAATAGCAGGACAAGGGTTAATGCTGCTTCCATGCTCTTAGGGGGATTCCATTTACTGGCAGCTGTTGATTGCTAGTCATGATTCTTTTCTGTTGTTCTCTGAGTAATACATCTATTGTTCTACCTTTGTTGCAGCTCTACATGTATCAATTATTCCGCGCACTTGCATACATACACTCGTTAGGAGTATGTCATCGAGATATCAAGCCACAGAATCTTCTTTTGGACCCTGAAACTGCTGTGCTGAAGCTTTGCGATTTTGGAAGGTGAGCTGACTTGTCTAACGAGTTGACAATGTTGTTGTTTAACTAGGGTAACCCAATAAGCTAATGGCTTCTCTCCCTTGATACCCTGGCAGCAATAAAAACCAAATAAGACACAACATATCTATGTGTGTTGGCTGGGCGGGAAGTTGGACAAGTAAGAAACCCTGGCGCTTAACTGGCAACAAAGCACCCTAGCCGTTAGACCACATTGGCAATAGTTGTCAACTTTTGCTGATGTAATTGCAGATATGAGTATTAATGTCATGACAGTTTTTATATTTGAATATATCCTTGCACTAGAACTTCCAACCGGTAGATGTTACAACTACTGTCTCTATTTAACGAACGAGTGAACTGTGTCGGAGTTGTAAAGGTTTTTCAATTGTAATGTTATTTATATCACATTTTTGTATTAGTTTGTTTTTAATCTTGTATTCCTTTAAAACGTGCCACCATTGGTAACTGTTATTGAAACATTTGGAAACGAAAAAATGAAAATGATGATGATGATGATGATGATGACAGACACTCATCAAGACGAGCCGCATACATCGGCAGTGCAAAGGCATGTTGTTTGGTTCTCTTGACATCAACAACTTTGTTGAGGAGACAATGATTGATCAAACACAGATGATTGCATCAGTTTGTGCACAAGTGTGAGTAGGGATGCGGTTCGAATCATAATTATTCGAATCTATTTGAACCTCAACTTCGAATCTGAGATTCGAATCTAAACGCAAGATTCAAAACAATTGTTGACAAAATTTTGAAAAATCGAATGTGTAAAAAAGTGTCTGCCAAGAGCTTCCTTGATTGAAAAGCTGTTATATATATATATCAGTATCATACAAACATTTTAGCAAAGCAACTCATTCTACATTGTTTTTCCTTTGTAAACTGCAAACATGTCCACACTGTTGGACTCAAGACGACACACTGTTGTGCGAAAATTGTTGTTACTCGTTTTCGGCCACTCTTATCTCCTTTCGCATAGAAAATCCTCCAGTTGTTGCAGGTATCTCTTTAATTGCAAGTTGCAACAAACATTTGCTTGCCTAAGCTTTGCCAGTTGATTAAATTTGGAAGAGCTGTACAGCATCATTTCAGCCACACAGAACTGGCTGCATCCATTATGGCCTCAAGCATGTGCTTCTCTGCAGACAATCAGAGTTAAAATTGAAGATTACCAAGGCATCAAGTAATTTGCTATATTGGCAGGCAAGGACTTCGCTTTGGAGCGAAATGAAACTTGTTCCCCTTGTTTGTAATTCTGCCCATCGTGGTTACGGGGTTTTCAAGCGCAGCGATCAACTGTTGTTTATGCAAAAATGGCGCGGCATGATCGCGTGACAAAAGAGGGCCTGGGTAACAGTCATGGATGTTGTCAGGGGGTTCAGGCCAATGACTTATTATGCGGTGCATCAAAGAAGATTCGAAAAGATTCGAATCGAATCGAATGGTACTCAGTCGAGTATTAGAATCTTCATTTTAACGTCGAACCGCATCCCTAAGTGTGAGTCTGTATATAGGACTTAACTTACCATTTCCGGGTAGCTCCACTCCACCCAATTTGCTGCATGCAATACAATTTTGGCAGATTGGCTCTTTATTGTTTTGCTCTCTTTGCAAAACCATCCAAGGTGCTAGCACAGTACTCAACAGATGTGAATTAATCACATACAGCTGCATCATGATGCTTTATCATATACGGGTACACACGAAGACATTTACATTCTGCATCAAAGCGGATGTACAGTTTGCAATATTGAAATGAAGTGTAACTTTTAAAGGATCTCAATGTTGCAAGCAGGATGAACTCACGAGAGCTTCCTTTGTAAATTTGTTGCTAACAGCAGAGTGATCATGTTTCAGTTGAATAATGTCTGCACTTGTTAGGGCTGGGCTAGATGTCACGATTGATGGATTGCTGCTTCGCAGCTATTCGGTGACATTGCAGCGAGTTGCTTTGTACGGCTTTTATTGATTGGTTAATCGTACGGTTGCGGAACACTACTTACGTTGGAAACAGAAACAAGTAACCACTTTAACACGTAAGACTTTGAATCACAAAACTGCTGAGCCAAATACTTGTTGGCTTGTTGTACCGAATCAAATCAGATGATGACTTCAATGACTTGGAATTGTCCACTGTCCATGTGTTAATTAGTTGCTCTGATCGCCAGCATCTATATTTAAATATATTTCCTTGCAGTGCCAAAGTACTGGTTCATGGCGAGCCAAATGTTGCTTATATCTGCTCACGGTATTATCGTGCACCGGAGCTGATATTTGGTGCAACTGATTACACTGTCGCAATTGGTGAGTTCTTTGTTTTTATTGATTCATGGCATTGTCTCCTCGTTTGTAATTATCTATTTCAAAGTTTTTGATTTCTTGATGTATCTTTTCCCTTTTAGACACATGGTCTGCTGGATGTGTTCTGGCTGAATTGTTACTTGGTCAGCCGATATTTCCTGGTGACAGTGGAGTTGACCAGTTGGTTGAGATCATCAAGGTCTTAGGAACGCCGACTCGCGAACAAATCAAAGAGATGAATCAACATTACACCGAATTCAAATTTCCTCAAATCAAGCCACATCCCTGGTCAAAGGTAAGAGACAAAACTATTGGAAATTTCGTCTGATTGTTTTTTTCAGTGTATCACTCGATAGCCTTATAGTGATTACTTCCTGTATTAGATTGTTTCTTGGGGTCTCCATGGACATTTCTTGAAATGTCTCCATGCATTGTTCTGAAGAAAACATAACAGTTTGTCTAGTTTAGTTGCTGTCAATACTTTTTTAAATGTTGTTTGCAAAAACTGTGCACGTTTTTCTCCCTTTTGTAAGCTGTATTGTGCTTGGTGTATCGAAGGAGTATCTCCATATTCAAAATGGCAAAGTGACAGACCAGCGTGTTGTAAAACAGTTTTCAGGATCAGCTTATTTACTGAGATAGTGCCAGAAGTGTTACATTAGTGCTCATGAAGCATGAAGCATACCAATTCAACTCTTTGTTTAGGTATTTCGGTCCAGGACGCCATTGGATGCCATCAATCTCACTAGTAAGCTGCTGGAGTACACGCCATGTAACCGCGTGTCACCGATCGAGGCTTGTGCACATCCGTTCTTCAATGATTTGAGGAATCCCTCTACACGGCTACCAAATGGTCGAGAGCTACCTGTGCTCTTCAACTTCTCATCACAAGGTGAGCTGTCAGATGAAACGTACATGTAGCTTAATTATCAATACAGTGGTCGCCGCTTAATAAAACCACGGTTACTAAAACCCGCCATTAAATAATGCCGCTTGCCGATGGTCCTGATTTGCTTGCACAAGAAATCTCCATATAAATAATTGACAACAGTAGCCTACCACTGCACTAACCAGGCAGGCCTGCCTCTTGTAAAACAGGCTCTAAGAGAAAATCTTCTATTAGTATCAGAAAAGTTCAAGCCATCATGACAAACCTGTGTTTCAGTCCCTTGGACTGTACATATTTTACTGTGGTTTTATCATTTATGCTACGTTTCCACTCCTGAGTGACTGAGTAGGTTGCGCCTTGTGTAATCGAATGTAGAACCAGTTGGTTAACAGCTGCGCGAATGCCTGTCTATGAATTGCATCAAATACTGCTTATTTTGTGGGTTCCACAAGAGAGCCTTTGCAGAATTCATTCCTCGGGAACATACTTATGGATGATGTATTTACTATTTTTGACTGATTTGAATCTTTGCATTGTTTTAGAACTTGCGATCAAGCCGTCAATCAATTCCTTGATTTTACCGGCACACGCTCGCGAGTCGTCATCAACAACTTCGAGTACTGGAATTGACCAGACGCCATTAAATAACTCATCTCCAGTGGAGTCCAACAACGCCGTGGCCACCAACGCTTCATGAGCGCGGGTCAAAGCTTTGACTGACACACACATTCTTTACCGGTTGGCCATCTCAACGTGTTGAGCAGTCAATCATGTAACAATTGTACAGATTTTTTAATGGTTTTGCACTAGTGCTGTTAGTGCTCAGCTGGTGCAGAAGGTGATAATATTGTAAGATTTCTGGTGTGTAATTAATTAACCCTGGGTAGGTTGTGTCAACTTTTACGGTCTTGCAGGGAGGATGACCGCTCACAGAATCGTTACACTTCACTGCGGCTACAAATTGCACTACTGGGATGCGTTATGAAGGCAGGGACCTTGCTCACGAGCAGCTTTGCAAGAACTAGTTGTCCTGGGATTTGGCTTGTCCAATGACATTTACTGGTTCCCACTGATTTGCACATGCTCTTGCAATTGGCGCAATGGATTCTGGGTCTGATCCCGTATGAGCGATTTCTTTCTGTGATGCAAGTCTCACTTGGGCCCGGGTGGCCTCTCATTCGTTCACTCGCTGTGTGTTCTTCCTTTCTTCACGTGACATTTTAATTCTTATTAGCAACCGTTTCAGGTCGCGAGTTTAATTCTGTTTCGCTTGTGAGATGTTCTACCGGGGTGTTGTGTGGTACATGCTGCCACGCCCAGTCGTATGTCGTGCTCGCATCATTGTTTACCATCAACACTATTATTAGCAGTACGATATGGAAGTATTCAAGCCATGGTGTATTTTGTACAGAACAATTGCAATTCATCGAATTGAACGCAATGGTGAAGCTATTTCTTTGTTGCTTTCTTGTCTCTTAAACCATCAGCACAGATTAGCATCATTTTGTCTATTTGTTTAGTTTTCAGATAAGCTCCGTGGCATTTTAACAAGGCTGAGTTCACAATAATGACCATTTTAGAAAATACAATTAAAACAAATGATTATAATGATGTTAAAATTCAACCTTGATAACATCATTATGGTTTTCCAGTCACCAATTGTGATAATAAGCGACTGTACATGAGTATTTAGATGCATAAACGCCATCACTTGCTTGGCATAAATTAACATAATTTGGTGCTAAATTATAACGAGTAACATCTGTTGTCACACAATTACGACTAAAGAATGAATGGGTCTCCAGACCCTGAGCTGCGAAATCGTTTTGCGGGATTTGGATAACAGTAACGAATAGTTCCTGTCGCAGCACGCGTCAAATGAGGGATCAGATAAGAATTTGACGTAATGCGGTTTCGAGATCCCTTTTAGTCAGAGGACACCCCGTTTGAGCCGTTTGAGATGTCATTGAATGTAACCACGTGGTCTTAAGTGACACGCAAACAGGCTTAACAAGATACTTTGTTACAAATTCCAATTCAATCGCTTCAGTTTCGAATAGGAAATGAGAGAAAAGACGCACTAGATGCTCAATAAAAGGCATGCACAAAAGAAAATATTTGGTTTTGACCCTTATACTATTCTACACGATTATAAATTCAATCTTGGTGGCCCAGGTGAAAGGCAATTTCTATCGCCTGCAGTACGCGTAAAGTGGCGAGTATTTTCAACCGCAAGTCATCTTGTTCAAAGATGCAGGCGAGAAGGGGCGGACGAACGAGATTTAACCGTTATTAGAGGGCTACCCTACTGGTAATTGCGCAAGTTGTAACGTAGATTTCCACGAAATGTGAACAAGATTGACCTCCCACCTGCCGGCTGCCGCTTTGACCTGGCAAAAAGGAATAATAGATATCGTTTTCGCCTTGGATTTACAATCGAAGAAGACTAAGTCAAATAAAAACATGAACTCTCAATAAGCATCATGTTACAGTGAACGTTAAATCGGAAGGAAAATTAAACTACGAGGCTCAAAGCGCTGAGTCGGCGCCGACAGATTTCTGCTTGTGGCAGCTACTTCGTGGAAGTGAAAGGGAAGCTTTATTGTTTATCTGTTGTGAAACACTCGATGGCTGATTGATTTCCATTGTCATGGTTACAGTAAGGCGCCCTCTGATTGGCTGATTCCGCGACAGGATGCCCCATTCAGTGTTTCGTCAGGGACAACAACTGCAAGCGCCAGCATTTCATGAATCTACAAAGGCGCTCCATGGCTGCTGATTTGGTCACACTCTCTCGGCAGCGTTTGCGCTTCCTCGCTACAAGATCTTACCATATGAGAGAAGTTCAATAATAGGTTGTGATAAACCATGCCAGTACCAATGGAGGGCGTTGAAAACACATATAATTCCCCGACGGTTGTCCAGAACGTGGCTTCGGATGTTACCCTGCCAGCTCCTACTGCGAAACCAGGCAAAAAGAACAAAGTTATGAAGGCCTTGAAGCGAGTGTCTGGTAAGTCGTTTCGTTGTTGATCCTTACTGCCAAGCATACATATGTCAATCAATTGGCAGTAAGCCATACTGTGTTCGCAGTTACTAGTTTGCTGGTGTTTTAAATGCTTTTGACCTTATCTCTAAATCGGGCATTTGGTTCACACTTTTTGCCCGCTCTTGAAAACTTCGTTAGTCAACTTTACTAGTGATTGGTGATGCTTTGTAGCCTTGCCTACGTGTTATGCATTCGTGCTTTTCGCACTCTGTCGCTCAGTTCCTTAGTCGGAGGCGTGAACTCGCGCCAACGGACAAAACAACACCGACTGCGTCGCCTTTGTAATTTCAGAGCAACTTACATGGTCAGCAAATAAACGTAGCTCTCGATTGTTCCAAGACCTCTCACGATTGTTTGCCATTACACTGATTGTGAGAGCCAAAATTTTGTCTATTTATGTTTGACTTTGAAGTTTGAACTTGCACGAGAAGCGCACTCGAAAAGTCAAAAATTGAAATTTCGTGGAAAGTCAAGCAGTTCGCTGACCGGTAGTTCACAAGTGCTTCCTGTAGGCTATTGCATCTGTTTTGAAATCATAAGAACTAGCCTGGATCACTGGATTTCCGTCGGTATGACATTTATACTGTATTTTACGTCGTAATTGATTGATTTTTATAACCGCGCGTCGCGCCACGTGCAACTTTGTTGCTAGCAATCATCAGCTGATACATCGAACCACTTCTCCCCATGCCCCTATTGAGTTTAGACATCTCAACAAACCAGCCACTGTTTTCAGGCAACCTGATCTAACCAAATTTTACACCAGTTTTACCATGACCTCATTGTTAACACTGAGATCGTCTTGACAAAAGACGCCCGCGTGTCAAACTCGTCATCTTTCTACTGTTTGTTGCTTTCACACCTAGTACAATAATGCCAGGCCGGCATTTCCAACCAACTGAAGTGTTAAAAACCGTTAGATTGTTTTGAGTTGTAGCCAACCGTTTTGCCACCTTTAACCGAGAAGATAGTATAGGATTTTAATTATTATTTTACGACTTCAAGAACGGAAATGTCTGGAAATCCTTGATGCCCCCTTTGTTATTTATTTTGGCAAAAAACTATTATAGATTGTACATAATTCCGTGTTTCGCCAAATGCGATTTTGGATTCCGTTTGCATTAACCGATAGGCTGACGTAAATGAAGATGACCCTTACCACTTAATTGTTAAACCGTCTATCTTGATCCCCCTGCACGAAGAAATCGGTGTTGCCATCTATATTTAATGACCTGGTGTCTCGCTGTCACCGTGAATTTGGGTGCGTGTCTGCAGCTTTAAACGGAACGGTCGTAGCTGAAATTACGATTGGTTTACAAGTGTATTTACTGCTGGGAATTGAGAATGGCTGACAAATTTAAGCACTGCGCCAGCACCATTAGCCAATGGGGCAATGAAATGTACGACGAAGTGACAGCTCAAGTGGAAACCCACGTCATCAGCAAAGGTTATCAGCGATCCAAGCGCACCAAGATTGTACCGCTAGCGGACAGATCCGCGTTCTTGCTAACGGTGACATAGTTGCTGGGGATTGCCAGGGGATTTGATGCACTATCTTTAGTTTCCTGTTAATGGCATTCTTGTTTTACTGTTTTGTTGCTCGCAAAAGTTACTGCTTTTTGCGTTTCTGCTGCTTTCGTGTCTAAGCACGAGAAGTCTATTAATGTCTCACGGTACCTGTAGTAGAGATGTGGTTTCGTTTACGCTGTTCTTGACTAGTTTGCTGGCAGATTCTATCGTTCTGACATCGTTGCAGTTTATTGTGATTTGCTGCGTTTCTTTTGCAGGCGACGCGTGCGTTTACTTGCGTTGTATTTTATCGCGACATTTACGCATGCGTATTGATGTTTGACTGTTTGAGGGTTGTTCACTGTCGTTTGTGTTGGTGTCGGAAAGCTGTTCGTGAATCGTTAGTTTCTTGCGTTTGAGGCGACAAGCCGGGGAGAAAGGAGCTATTGTCGTGTTGCCTGCTGCTTCTTGCCTTCTGTGGTGTGCGTCGTCTCGCTGGCTTCAGTTTGAAGACGTTTACCCGTTTCATGGCGCAGTAAAATCGTCCTTGTTGCTTGAAGACTTAGCTCAACGACAACAGTGGACCTAATCTGTTCTTCACTGCCTCTCAGGTCACATGAGCAAAACAAATTTGATGGAGGAGGACGACACAACAAAGAATGAAAGTCAACAGAACGGGAAAGAGCTCCACAACGACAACGAGTCTTCGTCGGCGGTAACCGTAACACGTAGTGCATCTTTTGACGGCAATAATAACAGTGACGACACAGCATCAGAGAATTCGCTGTCTGTTTCTTACGATTCGCGGTCAAGTGTTCCAGTGCAGGGCAGGTTAGTACCGAACGTCGTTGTTCAGTTGTTCGTTGCACCGTACAACTGGCTGTGTGTTTTTCTACCTAGACAATGTGTCGGAAAACAATCAACAGGTTGCTAAAAATGCCTCCCGCTTGCAATGTTATCAACTTGTTTGGCACCTGCAGTAGGCAATTTTTAAATAGGCTTTGCAAAGTTAACACTTGCCCTGCTGTCGAAACTGTCGGTGATATTAGATTATCAGTAGGTAACTTGTAATACGTGCGGTCTCATAGAACCTCCGAGCTGCTGATATTGCCATCGTTGATTGCGCTGTCCCCTCTAACCTTGTCTGCAGGAAAATCAGAGTTCACTCAGCGATTGATTTGAACTGCTCTTTCAAGATGAAGAAAGAGAGGGTTCATGAGTTTATTTCACCAGTTACAGAATAGATGATTTGTACAACATAAATGTTTAGAAAATTGTTATTGAATAGTTGATACATAATACCAAAATAATATGGAATTAAGAGAGAGAGAATATGTGTCTATATAATTATTTTGAACAAATCAAAAATACAAATACCCACCTGGAAACTCTACTGCACTTATACCATACGATCATTACGGTGATACATTGAAATTAAAATACAATACAATTAACATCACTGATAATACTCTTGCTGAGGCTCTTTGAAAAACATAGTCAATTGTTTCTTAAACAGTGTGTAGGATGCTACTATTTCTTCCGGTAAAGAGTTCCACAGATGCACAAAACGATTTCAAAAAAGTGATGGCAAATGCCACTATTTGCTGTTGTAAGTTGTAACAACAAGTAGTTAGTTTGAATGTACTGTATAGTTCTACTAATATTACATGTTGACCTCTCAGCATATTTATACCCTCATTCTTTGTTAAAAACACAGTTTGTTGCAACGTTTCGACATATTTTCAACATGTCATCTTCAGGCAAGAGAAGGAGAACGGTTTACAGATACATATTTATAGTTGCGGTTTGACATGTCGCCGGTTTCATTGTATAGCTGTCCTTTGTATTATTGTTTGTGTCCGTAATTAGGAATGCATTGTTACATTGTTAAACCGTAACTATAAATATGTATCTGTAAACCGTTCTCCTTCTCTTGCCTGAAGATGAGATGTTGAAAATATGTCGAAACGTTGCAACACACTGTGTTTTTATCGCTTATTTTATTGTGAATATAAAAAGCAAAAAGCTACTTATCATTCTTTGTTAAGCTTCTGTAACCTGCTTTCTAACTACTGTAGATCATGCTTTGAACTCGGCATTTCATTGGACTGAGATTTGTCTGTCATACTCCTATTATTTATCAGGATTTTTTAATCAATGTCACTTTCATTTCAATGAGCCGTTATAATCGTCATCAATTCTGTTGTCTGCACTGTCTATGGTTTGCTTGATTTGTAGCTTGTCAGATTCCAACTTGAAGTTGAGCCAGAGTCAAGGACAGACGAGTCTGAAGAGCAGGTTTTCTGCCTTGAGCCCCGTGAAGAAACGATCAGGCTCATCATCCTCATCAAAGTCTGGTCGTCCCAAGTTCTTGACCCAGGCAAGGCTCACTGCGTTGTGTCATGTTACATTTACAGTGCAGCCTTGTTAATATCACTATGGTTTTCCAGTTGAAAGTTGCGATAGTAAGCGGGTCGTGATATTAAGCGGATACGAATACTTGATTCTGACAGAGCTTGGTTTTCAAACTGAAGTGATATTAAGCGGGTTGGGATATTAACCAAGGTGATATTAACGGGGTGACACTGTATTCAAATTTGTACTTGCGAGAGTGTTTCGTTGTTTGGGGTTCATATGTACGAAATTTTTTGCCTGGAATTCTGGAAATAGTAGGACTAGGATTAAAATGTGTTTGGATTTTGCTCAAATTGTGTGCTTGTTGTATTCATGTAGATCTTGCCAGGAATATCAACCAGGTCCAAGTTTGAATTGTTCAAGAAAGTGTTTAACCTGCCTGATGGAGAGCAACCTATAGCTGGTACGCCTGTGCTTAAATTATGGTATGTGCATGATGGCTAATTGCTTATATGGACACTTGACTTGATGAATTTTTCTGTTTATACGTTGCAGATTTTGCTTGTGCCCTTCATAGGGACATTCTTGTCCAAGGGCGAGTGTACTTGACACAAAACTGGGTCTGCTTTTATGCAAACATATTTCGATGGGAGACCCTGGTGAGCTATAGCAATGGGTCAAGATTGTTTCCATTTTAAGTGATAAATTATTTATGACTTATTTATGAGACAACAACAGGCGGAGGACGTGCTTGTAAGACAACGCTAACATTCAACCGTGCGCTTGATGTGGCCCAAGATCGTCAGAATTGTAGTAGTGTTTTAAATGCCATGCACCCATAGTGAGACAACAGTCTTGCTCACGGGCCTCTATGTCTATGGGCCTAAATTGGTTGACACTGTTTCTCTTTTCTTCCTGCGTTTAGGTTACTATGAAATGGGAAGACATCATTGCTATTACCAAAGAGAAGACTGTGCGAGTTATACCAAATGCTTTGAAGATTTGCACAAGCACTGATAAGGTAGACTTGGTTTTGGCCATTTATTATGAGTTCTGTTGATGGCCTGACTACTGGACGTTTGGTAGGCTTGACATTATTATGTTTTGCCTTTTCAGTATGTTTTCTCAAGTTTTGCTTCACAAAAGCATGCCTACACTGCAATGTTTCGAGTTTGGCAAAATGTCCTCCTTGGCCAGGTAATCCAGTAATTCTCAGACTATGATAGTGTCATCATGACATAAACAATATTGTCTGGATTGAATAATTCAATTTAATTTGTTGTTTTTGTCATCAGCCACTTGGACCAAGCGAGCTCCATGCACTGTGCACCCGGATTACCAAGCGACGTAACACCGCTGAATTGGAAGGTGAACCACTGCAAGACGAGGCAGAAGAAACCGCAGATGAGGCAACGGAAGCAGAGAGGATGATGTTTGACGAACAGTCAGTTACGGCAAGTGAACTGTCTCAGGAAAATTCTAATGACGTGGTAAGAAGACCTTCTGTTTTGATACCCATGTTCTTCCTTGTGAACAGCTAGCCATTTACAACACAAAAGATCTGAGTTAATTAATGAATTCTAACTTGCTCCATAGCTGCTGGGTGATATGAATTCTCCTCGAGATGCAAGCGTCTCATCTGGAGAAGGACAGCTGGGTCAAGATATTCCCAAGACAGATGGCACTCCACCAGATACCGATCCAGAACAAGCACCTCTGCTATTCCACTCGATATCATATGGTGGTAATGTGATTCACCCTCCAATTGACATACCCTATAACCAAACCAATAATCACAAAAAGACCGGTCCATCTCCATCTCCGTTAGCCAAGAGGGCAGAAAACTTCTTCAACATTGCTCGACGCAAGAAGAAAGCGAAATATAATGCATCCCGTCCTGCGCAAAAGTTGTCACGCCTAGACATACCTGACAATTCAAGTCTTGGTGACACCACAGATGGGGACGAAGGTGGAACTTCAGAAGACGAATTGGACGCTGGACCAGGTACTTGACACAAATGCAGTTCCCAGTTATGGCAATCTGGTTTTGTCAAACTTGCGTTCTGCCTGTTTTTATGTATTTTTACATTGTACTCGTTTTAGATGAAGTTTGCGCCTGTATCAACAATCACGAAGGAAAGGAGAGGATAAATAAAGTAAGTCAATGTCAACATGATGTGACATAATGACTAAGCAGTATTTACATCAGGACGGTATTGAATATTCAGTTCACTTGGTTTTGTTTTGTGTAGGCTACTGTGTCTTGCTTCTAATGATGTGTTCTTGTTCCAGGTGTTTCCAGTCGACGTTGACACTCTTAAGAGATACATTTTTGCAGAGGATTCTGATGTCATAAGGCAAGTCTACAAAGACAGAGGCATATGTGGTAAGTTGACGCATCGATGCAACCGTCAGTAGCAGCTAGGGGACGTCTAACAGTGTTGTTGTTGTTGCTTTTTTAATTTGTTGCTCAACATCATTGTTATTTTACAGCAGAATTAACATGTGTAAGAGAATAAGAGAGTATATGCAACAATGCGGCTATAGATGCCAGAGGCATCTGTGACAGCAACATCAATTCAAAAGTTCAAGCGAAGTTTAGAACTGATAGACCTTAAGTCTAAATGTCTTGTATACTAGTTAACTCGTGTATAGTCTGTCCTTTAATTTGCATTTTATGCTTTGGCTTTATGTAAGTGGAAGTTATTCTTCCCATTATTTGCCAGTCAAAAATTTTTGACAAATAAACATACATACATACATACATACATAATTGGGCGAACACTGGCTACATAGTACAAGCAGTACACCTCTTATGTAAAACCAGAATAAATACAATACTGTTAAGTAGGGTTCTGCCCAGCCAAAATTGAGTGCCGGACAAAATGTTGAGTGCCACGCCCACCTGAGCCACAC
>OFHS01000609.1:9510-38550 GCA_900245855.1 Calvadosia cruxmelitensis
CCGAGAACTACCCAGATAATTCGCAATACAGGTTTTTAATCAGTGTAAAATGCTGATGGTATTGAGGTTTCAAAGAGTAACAGTAATAAGACTTGCTCTGATCAGGATATGGTAAGAACAATGTTCAAAATTATTATATTTATTTCCACTCTGTTACTATACCTTCAAACTACAGTGGAGATCAGTTACTAGCCTGCCTTCGATGCCGCTAACAGGTGAGATACTATTGCAAGTGAGTTAGAAGATTAAGCGAAGCAAGCCAGCAGAATAAATACCGCAAAAACGACATCCAAACCAGTGGAGAAAATAATGCAAATTAAGCTATGGAATAGAAACCAGGTTCGACTTTATAGAGTGCTTTTAATGTTTTAATCAAACCTTCCACCATTGACATGGTTTTGCTAGTTGTTACCAAAAGCAAATTATGAGTTCTACAATTGATGGATTAATCTATTGTAGTGTGATGATCACAGGAAGATCGCACATTAGGCAGGCATCCTGGGTGGAGTATTCCATAATGTTGGGTGCATATCTTGCCATTTTAAGCCCTGGCCAACTGAGCCAACATTTGAGCCAACATTATTTTGTTGGACGGCCAATGTTGGCTCATTTGGCCTGGGCTTTACAGATACGCCACCCGTTTGAATTTTGCATAGTTTCATTTCTTAGACGTATTGAGATATCAATGTATTTCATTGACGGGCAGGCAGAGGTATAATTTCGGGTATACTTTTCATAGCTCAGGAAATTTTAGGGCAAAGCCTTTGAATTCTCAGAAAGGGGTTTTGATTTTGATTTCGTGGATAAGTCTGGCACATGTAGCCAGGCTGATATGAAAATGGCACACCCTGACCAATCTACAGTACAATACATGAAGTATCAATCAGAGCTCTGAAGAATTAAAAGAGATTATTAATATTTAGTTTTTTAAGTAGTTATAATTTTAGCATTTTAATTAATTTTTAGTTTCAATATGATAGGTTTTTTTTCAAATCGCAATATTCATTTTAATTGCTTCAAGGTTGAAACAAATATATATCAATCGACAATGAAAGAAGTATTAACTTTGTGGGCTGGCAGCTAAGCACGCGTAGAAGTAGAAAAATGACAATGTTGTTAACGTGTATCAACACTCATCAACATTCTTCGCTTTCTATGGCATTTCTTAGTCAGGAGAGGGAGGTTGTCGCTGTAGTAGGTTGCTCTATTACACAGAGCTCAACATTTCTTAGTAGAAGTGTCATTCAATGTCGCTAGGTATTCTAAGTTTGTTTTTGAATAATTCAATTTACCTTTGCTTGGAGAATTGTTATCCAATAATTTTAGCTTTGATCAGAAGCTTTAATCTTACAAAATCTTGTTCCTATTCGTTTAGGGACAATTTACGATGTTGTTACTTTTACTTGGAGCACATTTGAAGAATCGCTTCAATCTAGGCAAACGATTTTTCTCTTGTTTTCAAGTGTTCAGAAAAGACTGCAGTCCTGGACCTGGATATTTTACAAACTCAAACATCACGAGATTTGGAAAAGATGGAACCCCATCTTACTCACTGTTAGGCCGACAAAAAGACCCAAGTAAGTAGGAAGAAAAAGTAATTTTTAATTAAATATACAGATTTTGTTCATCCTTTGTTCTCCCTCGTGCAGATTTGCTCCGATTCTAACGCGAGCTCTGTTTTTTAGACACGTTCAAGACTCCTTCACCTGGCACCTACTCACCCGAAAAAGTGCACCCCCAAGGGGAGCGACACGCCCCGGCTTATTCAATGGGTTCAAGGACAAGATATCGCAAGCGTGAGGAGAAAATAATTCATCATTTTATTTGAAAGGAGGAGCATCTTGGTAATACCACAACTCATGTTTTTGATTGTCTGTTTTTTCCTACTGCAGGGGACACTACGCCTTCCTCGAACTCATACACGTTGCCATCCTTGCTTGGAAGCAAAATCCCAAATAGAATAGCCTCTGCAGCCTTTTCGATGACAGCTCGCGCTAAGACAGGGAGTTTTGCTGAAGACCTCGCCAAGACACCGGGCCCTGGGCGCTACAATCTGCTGAACCCGAACGTCACTCGACGCCAGGCCCCTGCCTATTCAATGCTTGGTAGAAGTTTCATGCCTGGAGGTGAGTTAGGTCAGACCGTGTTTTGTCACAGGCAGCTTGCACGCCGTGCTTTCTCACCGCGGAGGGGAGCCTTTAGGTCACGGAGGGATGATTTTAAGATGGAATTGCCAGATTAACTCACGTCCGATCTAAGAGGGAACTGTTCGCTATCAAATTAATTCATTGTGAGAAATTGGCTCAGTTAGACCATTTTTACAAGTTATCATTTTGAAAAAGTGCATTATGGGAAGATTGATGTCTCTGATTTCAAAATGGAGAGAGCTGGATTTGATACTGATGTAGAAACCTTCAAGCTGTGCTACTTTTCAAAAGCTATAATTCCCGTGAACATTATGGGTCAGAAACCCAGTCTCTTCGCTGCTTTAAGCAACATGCCGCAAAATGCACTGGTCTGTCCCATAATGGTAGCTCGTGTACATTCGACATGCGATCGTAACTACAGACCACCTTTTGCAATTCTTCTCCTGCCTCGTTTCAATGTAGAAGTAGCAATTATGCTCGTTCGTTGCAGAAACTAAAGCTAATTCCATTCTGTTTTTAGATTCGACTCAGAAGCCAGGTCCCGGCGCACACAGCCCAGAGAAAGTGACGGACAATAAGCGTAAGGCACCTTCCTTCTCACTCGGCATTCAACATTCGGAATTCATCACGCCATTAATCATCGACGTTTCAGAATAAAATCAGTAGTAGGCCACATGTAAAAATCATAAAAATGTACCGAAATCTGGCAAACAAAAACATGGAAAATTGAAAAAGATCAGAAATTACACCAGGCATTTTTTTCTTTGTACAAATATATGTTCATTGGGTTCAATGACTCGCAGAACAAATTGCTGCGATGAAGATATTATGACGAGCGCAGATCAATCTATTTACAGCACACAACAAGGTACGTTATCGCCTGTAACGGTATCTTTTAAAGTGGAACCACATTTGGAAGATGTTGTTTTGAAATTGGCATCTGTAGCCGTGCTTATGCGAGTATTCCCATTCCCGGTTGACGATCTTGAAAGCTATATCCTGAAAAACGTAAAATAACTTCATTATCACGATGAATAACAATAAAGGAATCAGGAATTGACAAAGTGTAGTCCTTATATTTTGGGATTCAAGCTACTACAGTCACGTGCTTTTGAGCTGAAATCGACAATTTTGACAGCCAAAACAATCCTTGAAATTGACCATCACAAAAAAGAGTGACGGTTAAACGCGCTTCTAACAAAGCAACTTTCTTGTGTTATCACATACTGTAGGGCAGAGATCCACTAGCATGAATCCTAAAATGCATTGAGACTGTACTTGGTCAATTCTCAAAGCGCAAGTCCAATGCATTTCGATAATTATTATAAGCGAATTGACCTCTGCCAACATGGGATGAAACCGGGCATTTGTTTTGTTCGAAACGCATTCAACCGTACTCCATGCTATGATGGTCAATTTCAATAATTGTTCTTGGCTGTCAAAATCGTCCTTTTCAACTCAAAACCACGTGACTGAAAACGCATATATCCCGACATGCAATAGGACTGCGTTTTGTCAATCGACAATACAACAGCACAAGTAGAAAACAAATCCATCAATTAATTGACATAAAGTAACATTAAATTACAACTTGATCAAGCAAAGTCCTACTAAAATTCAGGATATATCATGTCTAGACACTCTCACGTATGGCGCCAATCGAAATGGCTTTGTTGGAAATGTATCCATTCGGTCTATTTTCTATGACTGTACTTAGCTGTCAAAATTATTTATTGCAGCTCAAAATCGCGGGCCATGTTCACGACATGCATCTATAGTGAGCTTTGCCAATTGCTGGGAACAGACATCAGGGGCCTTATTCATGGACAGGGACTTAGGCGTAGTCTAGGACTAAATTTCAATTCCCATAACTATACAGATCTTAGAAGACTCACTGTTTAGTCCCGGACTACGATGTAGTCCCGGTCTATGAATCTTAGTCATTTATAGTGATTACTTTTTGACAAATTGACTACTGAACAGGGAGAAATGTTTATCAACGATATTCATGGCGCTCTCTTCTGGGGCCTTATTCATGAACCGGGACTAAAGCGTAGACTAGGTCTCTAGGACTAAATCTCTACTCCCATAATTATACAGATGTTAGCATTTTAGTCCAGAATAGACGTTTAGTCTCGGACTACGCTTTAGTCCCGGTCCATGGAAAAGGCCCCAGCCCCCAGGAGAGAGTACCTATATAATAGCTTTGATATGTTGTATGGAAACATTTCTCCCCGTTCAGTAGTCAATTTGTCAGAAAGTAATCACGTAATTGACCCTATCCAATTTCCACTGAATTCGCAAATCGAAGGTGCTCTCTGAACAAACCTCGTAAGGTGGTCCGGCAGAGAACTTGAGAATGGCGAAATCCTTGTTGTCCTTGCATGGAATCTGCCGAGAATGAAAGCCGAACATGGTGTTATTTGATGACGGTATTCAATCAATGATATTCTGATTATAAAACTAGGAATGATCTAAATTTGAAACGCGTTTAAAATTAAAATACAACAAAATAACAAAGGGACTTAGCTGCTACCCGTAGAGTACAGTATAAATTTAGATCATAATAATAGCAAACGAAATACAAAACAATTAATTACAGAAATGGGTAACAACAAAGTAATACGATTACATCATATGATCATGGATCATCTCTTAAATCACAAATCTGCTTGTGTTTTTTTGAGAGATACACCCGGTGGAAATGGACCCGATCGA
Source organism: Calvadosia cruxmelitensis (assembly GCA_900245855.1). Taxonomy (NCBI): domain Eukaryota; kingdom Metazoa; phylum Cnidaria; class Staurozoa; order Stauromedusae; family Kishinouyeidae; genus Calvadosia; species Calvadosia cruxmelitensis. The sequence goes on from OFHS01000609.1 coordinate 14,376, forward strand.
TTTTAATAATTATGATCAATTTGAACATGATTAAATTAAAGCAAAGGCATTTAGCAGTTGTAGCCACAACAATCGACGTATGACGCACCAGATGAAATTGCGGAGTTGCTGTCTTGTCGATGAGATCAGGAAAAAATATCTAAAACATATAAACGGAATCAAAACACACATGTAAAACATCATAAATATGGCAAGGAAAGGACACGTGGACTGCAAAATCAAACTTGTACTGTAAAACATTTCTACAGCGGCCAAAAATTACACTTTTAATAGTTGATATAGACAATATTAACTTGATTTGTCAATCATCGCTGAGTTTTTCTTTTTCCCAAAATAACTCATCGTTATTCTATTGTACTGATAAAATTACATTGTAATTTTTGTTCTAATTCTTTGTAATCCACTACGTGCTCCAATAAACAAGCAGCTTTTGTTTACGGAGTCATATCAGACTTTTCCATGTACTTATCTTAGCCATTGTTAATCTACTTCTTGTATAACTTACGGTAATTTTTGAAATAGAAAATCTGACGTGTCGAGAATAAAACAGGGATTAGTCTATGAAACATTGACGGTACGCAAACGAAACTAAGAACATCCAACGTAAAGTATAAAGCAGTCAAAATGCAGTTACCAACACCCAAACAGGGCGGCCCACCCGATGATAATTGTTTTTGATTGTGGGCTTTCTAGTTGATAGCTTGTGGCCATTTCTCGAATGCGATTGTGACCTTCTAATAAAACTTCAGTGAATTAACCGTCGGACATTTCATGTGGTCTTCAGTAATTTGATTTAAATGATCATTGCTATGAGCTACTATGGAACCTATCAATGACTTTAGCAGTTCTCCATCATCCATGGAACATCTCATGACATTTTCTGCAGTTAATTATAAGGCTACTTCATTTTGTTTTAAGATCTCAGTATCTCGTCTCGCATCCAAAATCTCAACGAGAGGATGACAAAGAACGCCTTTAAATCGGGTGGGAGAGTGGGTTGAAGGAGTGGGGGAGGGGAATGGGGCGCATGACCTGGTCATTACACGGCTTGGCCTCTTCCGTCATTGGCAGAGAGTACTCACGTTGAATTTATATCCTTGAACGATCTTGGGCGGGGGATTTTCACTGTCGTAATGCGTTTGATTGTATTTATTCCACTCGTAACCCTACAACAACAACAACAAAACGAATGTTATCTTGACCAATCACCAAACCGTGTTTTCTCCTTGGCACAATGCCTCCGAGTAACGTGAATCGTAACCAGCTTACAGTGTGAACACGGTTGAAGAAGCGCGGTTTTCTTGGCCGGTATTTGTCTGACCACTGGTACGCCTGTAAAAAACAACAACGAGTGAAGGTAAACACAAGGTGCACTATACGGAACTTACGACAAATTGCACACACATAATGTAAGGGTTCGAGAAGTCGGTTAGTTAATTGGACGTCCAAGGGAATTTATATTTAAAAATAATATTATAATCTATATTTAAAAAACATCTTTCAAACTAGCAGCATCAAACGTCGAATAAAATACTGGTGAAGGTGAAGATGTATGAAAAGATTAATCAGAACATCAAATGAACAACAATTCAAAGAGGGAAAGACACCTTTTTCGCCATTTCCACTGGTACGTTGAATGTTTCTTCGTCGGCGGACATCCCTTTGCTTGATTCCGTCGTGAACAGTTTCCCAGCGAGATTATCCTACAAGAAATGCGTCCAACAAAGACATAATAATTATACAAAACAACTATAAGCCAAAAGAAGAGCGAAGGAGTGTCGCATTCAATGATAACACTCTATACTGCATTCCACACCTCTTCAATGTCAGCGCCACATCTGACTTTCTCACGAAGAAAATCCTGCAAAACGAAAGAAACAAATGTCACGGTTAAATGCCTCATCTCCTAACGCAACATTTGCAATAACAGCTCTGAGTTCCCTCTTTGCAGCAGCTAGGTCCAAGTCAAGTGAACGCTTGAACCACGTCTGTCTCTTACGAAGCTACTTCATACATGTTTCACTGCGGAATGCTTGCGTTACGAATGGAACAGGTTAACGCCAGCAGTGATCGAAGGACGAGCAGCCCAGGAGTGACGAACGTGACGTCAATAAATTCGTAAGCTGACGACTACAAAGTGCCAACAACAAGTTAAACACATCAGCGTGGCGTTGGTACTTGGTGGGTGTGCGGCATATGTTGTGCGCTGCTAGCATGGGAACCGATCTTCGATGAGAACGACACTGCTTTGACCGCTAGCAGATAGAGAACGTACTTCCATTGGGTAATATAAAACAATTCCTTGTAAAAAGCGACTGCTGTTAAATTGCTGCAGGGAGAACCACAGGGCGACCAGGACGTTACGATAAGAGGAAAATAATACGTACCAGTTGCTCTACTTCAACATCCGGTATGATCCATTTCGCCTAAACAGACAAAAAACATTCATATAACGGAGTGTTTCACTGTCCGGTTGTCCGGTCACGCAATCGGACTAGGTCTAGGATTGCGAATAGGGTTGTGGATAGGAATTAGGGTTAGGAATAGGATTAAGAATAAGGAAAAGGTTAAGGGTAGTAGGGATAGGATTAGAAACAGCGTTCAATCTTATAATGATCGAGAAACAACCAACAACAGCCCATTTTAAATTTGAGACGCTGGCAGCTATGGACTACATATACTGGTGCCAAAACGCCACATGATTATGAATGCGTGCGATCAAGCGACTGATTCTAAAATGCCTTTCTTTGAGATCAAGGAGTCAAACTTGTCTTTTGAGACCATCCCAGGAAAAAGAAACGTTGTCTTTTAACACAGATGGTCGTCGAGGACAAGTAAAGTGTATAGATTTCAATCTCTGACAGACCTATGAAGGGTGGTTTCCTTGTCTCACAAAGTAGATGGATGCTAACAGAAATGACCGATGGATTACAGATACAGCTGCTAGCAAGACACCTCACGGTAGTTACAACGGAACAACAGCAACTGGCCTAACTAGCCATTTATGTCCACTGAGTACACGTCGCAGAGCACATCAACCAAGGAACCGATGAAAAGTGGTCTCATGGCACAGGTGGTCACTTAAGACAGGTAGGTTGTATTATTTGAGTCCTTCAAGGATAAAGTGAAGCCGATCTCTTACAACAAATGGTCATTAGGTTGACCCGTCTAAAATCTTTTATGTATCAATTCCTATAATCACAGGACTGAAATTTCAACAAAGCAGAAAGTTGCTATTAACTTGGACAAGAATCATGTGAAACAGTGTAAAAATCGACTGCAAGCAACTCCTACTTCTCGAATGCATCTTCTTTGAAATTGCCAATTCACAACCATCAACTTAGAAATGCTAAACATCAAGACAGGTCATAACAATACACCATGCTTGCTAATCAATAACTCACCTCGTCAACATCAGAGAATGGAATCAAGCGAGGACTGAAGCATTCCTTGTTGTAAACGTCGTAAGCTGAAAACACGTTCACATTTAATGATTTAAACACCATGCAGTGGTCAGCAGATGATATCAGTGCAAATAAATGTCATTCATGGTAAAATTAGATAAGTGGTAGAACTGGGAAAGAGGATTATAAAACCTCAATTGAAGACATTATTCCATTCTGGATTTAGGATCTTCTTGTGCATGTAAGAAATTGTTTCCGTCCCATCACTTAGATTATTTAAATTGAAAGTTGTATCTGAATTAATGTAGTGAAATAGCATTTGACATGTTTGTAATCCGTATAGTATAAGTGCACACTTAATGGTGCCTTCTATGCGTGTATTCTTGGTTGATTTTTACCAACAAAGACACATGAATGCAAATAACTCATAAAATCTCATGAACAATATCAAGGATGGAAAAATCAAAGCATTGCATAAGGGGCGGATACAGGATTTCAAATTCGTATGTCATAAGCAATAGTAGATTCATATGTACGTATCCGCGCCTGCAATGCATTATATGAAACCTTACGCGTCCTCGCATTGCATTATATGGAACCTTACGCGCACCTGCAATGCATTATATGAAACCTAACGCGGACCTGCATTGTATTATATGAAAATATTTATTGCATTACGATATATTTACCTTCTGCAGCCATTTCCTCAGGCGTTTTCTCGGGCTCAGGCTTGCTGAAAAGTCAAACAAAAACAAATGTTCACTACTCAACAGCAAGATGCAGAAATTCAGTAATTTTGAAACCAAGTACATACAGAAAATGATTTTGCTTGCTAAAGATTGAATGACGCTTTGTCTACAAGTTATTATTTGCCTCGAGGTGTTTCCACAAAAAGAAAATACGAGAATTTGCAAGCAAATTGTTGTTTCAACCCAAATAGGAAATTTGAATCAATTTGATATTTGATTGACATTTTGAATCAATTTGAGATGGATATTTGAGTTAGCAGTTACTACGAAGTTATGAGCCTGGTAACACCATAGTAACGGCCCAGAATATAATAGTGGCTACAAGAGGGAATTGATATGATTGGTAAGATTGACACATCAATTACTTAAGGAGTTGTCACATTCTTGCGACATGAAAAGTATGTGGCATCCAAAGTAAAATTGGTTGATTTATTCTGTTCTGCTCTGTTGACACATTACAAGCAGGAGTGTCAGACTGCCCTAAAAGCTGCACTCGCTTTACCTTGGTTCTGGAGTGGGTTCATCTGGCTGATCTTTGGATGTTCCCTCCATTGCATCAGCGCTATCAATGTCTGCCTCTTTCGGTGATTCTTTCTGTTCTTCAGTGTCTTCTGATGCCTTCTCAATTGGTTCCTTCTTGATTGGTAATGGACTTGCAGGCAACGATGGACGATGTTCAGACTCATTGTCTGCTTCGTCGTCTTCATCGCTAGCCGACTACAAAAAGAGTAATGGACGTCATTCAACCAACTCATCAAGGAGTATCAAGCTCCTTGCTAATTGCTTACAAGCGATGATGATGATTACAGTACTTTTGTCATATCTCGGACAGTGGTAATGTATGTTGTATGAGGGTAGGGAGGATATCAAAGTTGGAAAAATCACAGCCCTGAGATCGGGTCAGGTCGGACATTTCAATATTGAACAGCATTACCGTACTGTTACATAGGCTGCCTGCAGATCACTTCCTCAACCTTAACCATCGTATAAGATTCTAAACAATCAAGGCTATTTATTTCTAATACAAGATCAAAGTAATACCGTGTTAAACTGCTGTGCTATTTTAAAGAATAATTATCCATACAATGTAAATGTATAGCCATACTATTCTATCTTCTCTTCTAACCTGAATGTTTGTAAAAAGATATATATGACGATGATGACGATTACGTTTAATGCTGTCACTCACAAAGAACTTAGAATTGAAATGGTTGATAATCAACGCTAAAAAATCATCTGTCAATTCAGGATGAGAACTACAGTATATCAAAATAACACAGAATCTGAAATATCAATGACATCTCAAGTTTGTACCGAAAGAAAAACTTTTGTTCAAAGGCCTGAACAGTGCCGATGCAAATAGCTCCAATAAAAAGAAACATTTGAAAAAGCGAAGGCAGTCAGCATGATGCAAAGCAAACCTCATGTCTTAATCTTTCGAGTTTCTGCTTGAGCAGCTGCTGATGCTGCTCCTTAAGTCGTGCTTTGGCCATGTAAGACTTCAGTTCTTGCAACAGCGACTCCCAATAGCCTGCACGAAATAATTATCAATTTGAGATGGATAACTGAATATGATCGCAGCAGCAACTACTCTTGGACTAACCTAATAAGCAAATTGTATAATGTAACTTTGTATATTTCTGTGTGGCTACACAACAACAACAACAACAACGAAATAATTACACTGTACAACCTGTCTATAATGGTCACGTTTGGAACTTGAGGAAAATGACCTTTATATGCAGATAGGCACATGGCCTTCTGTCTAGGTTGATTTCTATATAGTGTCATTTTGGGGTTATGAATTGAGTGGCCTTTATACACAGGTGGCTGCTCTATAGAGGTGGCTGCTAATACAGGTTTCACTGTATACGACTGATCTGCGTAACAATTGCACATAGAATCTTCATATTCTGTCTGAAACCCGCTTACAGACACAGCCAAACATGATTGCCAGCATCAAGCAACCAAGTGTCTCAAAAACCACTTAAAGGAATTTGTATACTTCAGCGCGCCTTCAATGTTCACCAGTCAAGTTTTTAAGGTTCTTTGTGTGGCCACTCAATACAGGAATGAGAGAACACACAGAGCACTTGCCATACAGTTCTCCCTCATTCAACTTGATTGATATACCATTCTGCTTAATATTCCACTTCCAAGCTGCATGAGTAGGGTGATATTAGCTGACATTGACAGCTAAATGGTAACACTGCCTGATGGTCCGAGTGGTTGTAGCGTGTACATTGCATAGACTGTGGAAACTGTGGTTCAATCATATTTGGATCATGCTAATGACTTTCAAAATGGTACCAGCTATTTTTCAGCTTAACGCTTGGCAATTACGGGAAACATGGGAGCCTGAACACATCGAACCACAAGTGGATTGACTTTTGGTACATTTAGCTGCTCCAGTGCAACATTCTGGCACCACGCCAATGGTGCAGAGAGGGGTTTCCTATAGGTATTCTTGGCATGGAGAGGACCTTAGTAGCTAGCAGAGTACTATCATAGGTTTTCTTTGCATAGCAATTGCATTTCAAGGTAACATATTCACAAAAATGGCTGATACAAAATATCTGCCTATAAATGGCAACATCAAGGTAAATAGATAACAGGCAACATTATGATTATTGATCAAAACGCTCTCTTCAAGCGTTGTTAAAATGTAAATATACTTGAATCAAAACAGGCATTCGTTAACATTTTAATTGCAAGTTCACTGCAATGCCATTTGCCTAACCAGTGTCTATGGCTCCACCGACATTCAGCTTTTCAGAGATCTGCTTCTTGAGTGCTGCCAGTTGACTGTATGTTTTTCCTTTCAGAATTGACGTGATGTCGTTTTTGACAGCTGGATTGATCACGTCTCGTCTTGTTGATAATGCCTCTGTGAAAAGAAAGCCACATTAAACACATATAAGTTTACAACCATTGCATCAATGAGGAGTAGTGCATTTATCCACTGCAAGGCAAACCGACTGGGGTGTAACTGTTACGGCATCTAGCAACCAAGCCAGAGTCATAAGGTTTAGTTCTCGACACAACCAATAGTTGACACATATATAATTATATATGCTGCAGCTGTTATGTGGTTTTGTATGTCCAGGATTCCAAGGAAGTCAAAATGATTGACTGGTCAGGTTACCCTCGTTAAACAAAGAAAATTCACAATAAGAGAAACACTTGACAATGTCTTTTGAGGAAGCTCAGAAGAAGCTAAATAAGAGTTGGAAGACACAGCCATCACCCATAAGCCTTGCCATCAAAACGAAATTTCTCAAAACCATGATTAGCTTTCAGCACTTCAGAAGCTTTGAAGATTGAAGTCAAGAAATAGCATGTGTGGAGCAGGATAGCTAGTTTGAGCAGAATGATTTCATAGTAACGTAAGTTCATGTTCAACATTAAGACATGCAGACTCTTACCTTCCTCTCGTTGCCGTTTTAGCTTTGCAAGCTCTGATTTTGCAATTGTCGTCATGTCCTATGTAGAGATAACATCCACAGAAATATTAATCGATCAAATATCATCATACCACAAAAGCCACAATTGACAGTTAGAGTCATGCAATGCAAAACCCTGGCATAATTACAAGAATGTGCAAGTTGCTTTTCAAAAGTAGCGTTCTATTCACAGTTACTTGTTATCAAAAGAAAGTAGTTACTAAAGAAGTTACCTTGGCTCAAAGTAACTCTTAAAAGTTACAAGTTACTTTATGCAATTGTGTGCAAAGGAAAACGTAATATATACACTGCAGCTTTGTAATGCAAGAGACACATTTAATTTGTATCCGGAACATGCTAAACAATTAGGAAAAAGTTTGCCATTAACAGGATATAATGAAAAGTCTCTTACAATTACAAGCTACTTGCACATAAAAATAACTAAGTTTGCACAGTAGCCAAAAAGTAATGATTCTAAGTAACTATATCACTTTTGTAATCATTAGTCACAACCCTGCATGTTTCACAGAGGAATATGGTTGACTATAGGATTATAGTCAGATCCCACTTGGTGCAAGTCTGGAATGGCTAACAGCGATATACAGAGCAGTATAGAGAACCTAGTGAAGTCCACTTACAAGTGGTAGCAGCCGGCAAAACTATTAAATCACAGAATCATCCTAGATCCTACAACAACAAAGGATCAACAAATATCATGCGTAACTTCGACGTACATGCCAAAACTGAGCATCGCGGCCTTCTTCAAGTTCAAGATAAACTTTGATATCTTCCACCAAATCTTCTAAGTCGTCGATACTCAAACCCTAGAAGACAACAACACTTTGCAAATGTTCAAAATACCAATTGTGGCATATTGTGGGCTGGATGCTAGGATATTGCACGGAACATCGAGTTTTCTGCTTCTTACCACCAGTGCAGCGTATGGCTCATGCATTTGCATTTCAATGTCATCCTGTTGAGGGTTAATGTATGCTGCCAAAAGGTCAATTGGTTTGGCTGGCAAAATAAAAGACAGGAATGACCATGATATTTCAGTTATTCAATATATTCTGCAGAGATAATTACATTGGAAATTATGTGTACATTTGAGTTTCCTATCTGCCAAGCAAATGTCAAAAGACAGATAAGCAGAGATGCAATATAAACCATGTCTAGCAGCCTTGAAAAATAAATTCACTTAATTAAAGCAGAATAGTGGTGAATACAAATCAGATTGTATACTTTCTCTCCATAAATATCACAGCCTGCTTGAATGTCAAGCTCTTGAAAATCACACTTGTGCTTGTTGACATAAAGCAATTATAACAATAAATTCTGTCGTTTCCCCTTTTTAGGAAAGGCAGGGGTTCAACGAGGTGGAGTATTTAGTGCAAAACCTTATGATGATTCCAAATGCACAAACGTTTCCAGAACAGTGGAAAGCTTGAGAGGGATTTTAGTTTTGAGGTAGCTTTTGTAAACACAACTGGAGGCCTACTATCCAATATTGGCAATTTTAAGTACCTCTGCCATCTTTGATACGAATCTGTGACCTCATACGCGCTTGGTTCAAATGAAACTGCAAGAACAAATTCACAATCATTTACTCGACAAAAAAGCTGGCATATGAGTGAGTATATGACATGACACCTTGATCTGTTTTTCAGTAACAACAGATTTTGATTTTCCACATTATTCCCTAGCTACAGCAACAAACCTCAAGCCCAGCCATTCTTCCGTTGTCATGGTCACATGAATGTGAGATAGGAATCTTATAGCAGCTCAGTACCGTAATATTGGGAACCACAATGTGCAAGCAAGCTTCCACATCGTCAGAGGTCATAAGTGATATTGTGATCATACCCTCCAAGTCCACATTGATAGGCTAGTCACGAGAGTGCTATGTGAAATAGCAATTATCATATGACATACGTCCAGTTGCCTTGGGCAGGGAACAACATGAAATTGAACTTCTTTTCAAATTTGACTGCACTGCTAAACCCCTACAAACATGGCTGGTCCCACTGAGATCCGTGATTACTGTTCACTTATCCATAACTTCAAAATAGGTAGGCCTACTTGTGGTCTGCTCTTCAATCAGCTACCAATACCTCTACATAACCTATAATTTGCCTGTGGCTGAAAACAAAATAAATATTTACTATGCTTTAGAACTATCGTTTCTTAGCACTTGTAATTTGGCGCTTAGCAGTTACCATTGTAAGTAAGACAGTAAGTAATTATCTAAGTAAGACGTACGTCATCTTCCTGCTTCTCCCATTCTTCAAAAAGAGCGGATTCTTTCTCTCGTTGCATCAAAGCCTAAAAAAGCATTGTGTACAATTTCACAAGAAGAAAGCAAGACTGAAGACATGGAAAGAAACAGAATATCTTCAGAGAAAGTGGAAAAATCAGAACAAGTAGACCAGGGCTGGATCTAGACCGTGTTCTCCGGTTTCCAGAACCCGGTCAAAAATATAGTCAAAATATTTTTTTCAAATCAATTCGCATAGCTTTATAGTCGAGTTTAGTTTCAATGAATCTGATAGAGAGGAGAATCTAAATGGAACACAGATCTCGCTTTTACTACAGAAACTCACAGTTTCATTCACTGTTTGTGTTGCCATGTGAACGACAACAAAGCTTGGAGAACAAGCGTCTTCAGTCTGCAAACCCTTTCGTGGTGACGTTGTTCTGCTTCCATTTTCTTCCAGAACCTGTCGGCACGATGCTTAAAGGGTTAGCGACCGGGTTCTTCCGTTTGGAACCCTGTCGCCTCGTTTCCATTCTTGAAGCAACGCTTTCTGCTCTATGATTAGCTGGTGAGGTGGTCTCGTTCTTCGGAACCCGATGGAAACCTTTTGCCTTACCCCTTCCTTAGTTATAAACAAACCAATGAGCAGATTCTTGCCATCTCATTGTCTCGTTTCAACGCGATAATTCATCTGAACAAGCAAAGTCAACAGCTTACCCATGGACCGTGCTCGTGGTGATCCCGTTTGCCGCTCTAAAGCCTGCTTTACATTCGATATTGGTCAGTTGGTCTATTCGACAATTGCTTTGGAACTCTTCGAGATCCAGAAAGTGGGGATTCTTGACAAAAGTTTGGAAACCTGACCCTCTCTTCGACTTCCCATGCTCTCTCGAAAGTGGAAAGCAGCGTAAATGTTTCATTTGTGTACTCATGGATAAGTATGTTTACTTGGCTAAGATACTCAAATATTTGCCTCCTGTGTGTGTGCTTTGATGCTGCTTGTGGGCGCAATTTTGGTAGACTAGACAAGTCTTGTAAATCTCATCAAATGTTTGTCAAAAAACATCTTTGAGAATGATAGTGAAGTTACTGTAGACGTACAATTAGCCTGGCAAGTGAGAGTTGCTGCACAATGTGTATTTAAAATGCAATGTATTAGTTCTTTGATGTTGTGTTGCTGGGATTATTCTCACTTGGATCTCTCTTACTTGTTCTCAGTATCATCAAGCTTAATAATTCTTGAGAATGACTTAAGCTTTCCAAGGTTTCAAATTCTAGCCATCGCAGGTAACTTATTGAAGGACAAGTGGAGAGCCTTCTCGTGGCGTCTCTTGTGACTATTACAAATGTGTGGGAAACTAGTCTTGACATGTAACATTAGCATGTTGGAAACATCTTGCAATTGTACAATTAATAGTGCTTATGCATTGGATTTCACTAGAACAGTTACCTGATTATTTACAGAACTGCTTTGGAAATTTATTCTACATTTCACATGATCAGAAAGGGCGTGGTCAAATGCCACACCCATTAAATCTGGTCAAATATTTGGCTGGATCCACCCCTGAAGTAGACCTAGAGTCACTTTTCCAGGCAGACAATGCCACTCTCAGGATTCAGCGCTGCCAAAAGCAATATTTTAAAGATCGTGAAAAGAACACATGGAGGAATCATAATATAGGACTGGATGTTCCACCTTACTGAGTGGAATTCTATCCACGTTCAGAAACAAACAGCACAAAGGCATAGATATTGACTTCAAATGTGGCAAACTTTGGACGAAAAGTAAACTGTCTCTAGAAAGTCACTAACACAATATCAAACATGCTCTTTGAACAAAAAAACAACAACAATCAGTAACACCGTGCAGATGATGACTGAGACAAAGAAGAACTTCAAACTATTGATGCACATACCATTTCTTCATCCCTGGCTGCTCTTAATAATTCCCGTTCCTGTTGAAGCAAGCACATTTGAATTAGACATCTCCCAAAGCACGAATTGATCGAAATTACAAACAAGACATTTCAGTCTATTGATGATGTAAATGCTATCTGAATTATCTGATACTTACTGTTCGACTTCGCTTCACTTTTTCCAGTTCTCTCTGTGAAGTACAAAGCACAAAGCAACCATCATCCGCTTTTAAAGCGTAATTACATTTTAAAGTGTATATGATGCAAACTATGATGACGTTCGGCAGTTTATGTATGCAGATTTGATCCTACTAGATCCATATTTATATATTGCAGTATCTTAATTTAAGATAAAGGCCGAAGGGCCTCGGCAAGTGAAGTTTGTAATGAAATATGAAATTTTAAATTAGGGCAGCCTTGATTGCACATGAATATTATGCAAAATTATAAGTAAGTGCAGCAGATGGTCTGAAGAACAAAGAAATGGTTTTGTAGTTCTAAAGATGTAGGAATAACTCCAGAACAGTTCATAATTGAATTCTTCAACACCTTTTGTGACTTGAAATTTCGGAAAACATGAGGAACAACTGTTCACTAGACTACAACAAGTACAAAATAGTTACAGTGCTTTACAAGGAGAAATAAATTAAAATTGAGGTCCTCTATGGCTCCAGAGGTGCAGGTTCAGCTCTCACTCGGTCATTTATCTGTCATGTGTTGAATAGCAGCCCTACTTAATCTGGAATGCAATCAAGACTGCATTAACGGTGGGTTGGGCCTCAAGCACGTTTTTCTGTGAGGTTTATTTCATCGTGTGTTTCTAACAATCATACCTTTCATGTTTGGCTTGCTTTTCTTTTAGGAATGATGAAACAATGTATGTTCGGATTATTGCAAAAGTTAATATGGCCCTCCACATGGTAGAGAATTTGTAAAAACCATGTAGAAATTCTACCAAAAGGCATGTAATAAGAGTTGTGGGTCAATCCAAGAAGGCCTATTGTCAATGGAGGGAGTAAAGCATGCGCATAACATGCCCACCGGGTAATACGGCCTTGAATGCCATCGTTGTCACTATAAAGTGGGCTCTCAATTAGCATCTTCAAAGTGTCTAGTATGGAAACATATCGCTCTAACTTAAGAACACTACTAACCTTCATCTCATGTTGTTTCATCTTCTGTCGTTGTCGTTGCTCAAAGCTATTCGCATCCTTGATTCCTTCTTGTTCTAGTTTCTAAAATACCAAGTTTGAGAAGAAACACAATTATACCATATTTAGAGGCAACACAAACTAAAACTCCGATATTCTTTATTCAGAAAAGCACATAACTTAGCATTAAATTTACATTTTTTTCAGAAGTAAACAAATATTTCTGGGCTATTAATATTTCTGCTGTTAATTTCTTGGAAATACTTGGCAAAGTGTGGACTGATCTGGATAGGTTTAATATCACATCCTTTGGAAAATTGTAAAACGTGATATTATCTGAGTCACGACAATCACCGAGTCTCATACCCAGACTTCTAATTTTGCGGAAACGGCTCAAACAATAACAAACAGCGAGCCTCAGAACAGCAAACTCAGTATCACCATCAAACAGAGTTATTATACAGAGAGTTGAGCAACGCAAGGCTCATTATCTTGGATTTGTCATGCTCAACGGGGCAAACACAATTTAAACACTCCATCAACTTTTCTAGTCATAACCACAGTGGCGCCCGTAAATTCCAGCAAGGTGACAAATCACAGAAAGCTGACAATAAGCAAGATTAAACAAAAAATCCTTTCGAAATTCGTGATAATAACCAAGATGTGACAATATCCGAGGTGATATTAACAGAGTAAAATGTAAATTTAGAGAGAAGCTTAGGGACTGGGCAGTGGCATCTCACTTTCCGTGACATATAAAAGATATGCTTGCGAAAGAGCCTTGCGTACAAGCAATATGCACAACATAACAACGCCACCACACACCTTTTTCCAGGTAAACGTTTCCAGCAGATGATGGTCGCCAAATGGATTGTTTGTGTTGGTGTACCCCTGCAGGTAAACGACAACACGTCAGATAAAATGCAAATCGCACGTGGTATAATAAATAGAACCAGTCTATCTACAATATTTGTTGTCAACGACGGGAACCTTTGTAAACAAGTGTCCTTTCATAGAAACTCATTTCAAGCTTCATTTTGCAGCATACCCCACTTTCGGTGTTGTTGGTACAATGCTATTGTTGTTCACTAATTAATACAAACAGCTCACTGGGAACCGTAAAAGCCAATAAATCGAAAACATCTACTCATCAACAACACATCTGATTGTTTTCTTTGCCTTTTGACAGCTTGTTTTTCAACTGACCTTTCAAAGTTCATGTTCAATGTAAATATGTTAACTTCACTACAATTATTGGGTGAATGATTTATCAAAACACCTTGCTTTATATCCCTCTATTTGTTTGCACGGAGGGCAGGGTAATAAGCAAGTTCAATTGACTGTTAACTATAGTAAACAATGCATAATTTATAATAATTGTACTATTTACCAAACACCCCATATTGAAAGATTATCGATAATACAGTACAAAACAAAGAAACATCATCATCAGCCTAGTATGCAGAGTTGTGTAGACATTCGCATTATGACCATCATATAAAACAATGAGCATGGTACTATCTGGTAGGCTTAGTAATGATCACAAGAGTGAGAAAGGTAGTACCAAACTTACCAGATATTCTTCATCCCAGCCCATGTCCCGTCTTTTATTGCGCTCCTTTGCTTCCTGGCAATGGGAATACAAATGTTTAATAATTTTAACATGATGTGTAGGCCTAACCATAGTCGGCCTAACCCACTGCTACAAATAGAAAACATACATCAATCAGTAAATGTACAAGGTTTATATACTTCTAGCAAAGTGCTGGGATATTTTTGGAAGAGACTGGAAAANATTATCAAACTTGAAATTGATACTTGAAAGAGACTGGAGATAAGAGCGCCTGGAATAGACCTTTTTCACGAGCTACCATTATGGGAAAAACCAGTGCATTGTGGGACATGTTGAGTGCCTGAAGCAGCGAAGAAACTGGGTTTCTAACCCATAATATTAACAGGAAGTATATGTTTTTAAGGAAAGTAGTGCAGTTTGAAGAAATCTGTATCAGTATCAAATCCAACTTTCTTCATATTCCAAAATCAGAGACATCAGCCTTTCCCATAATGCATTTGCTTTTTCCAAAATGGTAGCTTGTGAAAATGGTCTATTTATAATAAGCCAAAAATTTGTTTTAGGAAAATTCAATCCTTTGCTTTGTGTAGGGCTATATGAACGTCTGAAGCATAAACTTCCAAATAATTTTAGGACTCTGTGCATTTGCACCTGAAATTTCCAGCTTCGGGGCACCTGAGTAGTAATGGCATGAATATGAGATGTATACGACACAACAGCACACGATCGATCAAANCTTTGCAAACCAGAGTAACTCAATTTGCGCAAATTTACACATACATTTGCTTGTCACAAGTGCGACTACGACAGCCACATGACTAAATTAAGTAATCAATAAATAACAATTGATATTGGTGTGTTTTGGCTAGACAGCTACAAGTTCTATAACGATTTCCAACAGCTTGTGACACATTTTGTCGTCTGGTTCACGGAGACTAAAAGAAAAATTCAACCTTAGATCAATTTGATGACTACTGGTCTACGGTCTATTTCTCAAACGCTGCAGGATGAATTGCTGCTCACTCTACATTTCGTATTTAATATACAGTAATTGCTGCTGTTGATTTTACATGATCAGTTGATGACAAGGCACAGAGGACAAAAATCTCTGAGATGAGCTCGACCTGTTTGAGATTCCACTTAATCTAATAAACCATGCTGTTTGTTTCAAAAACCAATAACTATGAAACATAAAAATGTTTCTTATATAGTCAGTGGTTTTATGATTTGTTGTCGCAATGAACTTGTTGATTTGTTTTCAGATTGTAGGCCTATTATTTATAAGTTGCTAGCCAAAGTAAGTTTTCGAGTACCTGCAACAAGCAGGGGCGGATGCAGAACTTTTAATACCTTAGTCAAAGGAGGCATCCCCACAGGGCCGAAGGCCCCCTGCTAGGGGGGTCCGGAAAAAAGATTTAAAATGTCCTTGCCCACAGGCGCTCTGGAGGGCATTCTGTAGCTAAAAACTATTAACTTAAGCACCTCTCAACATTGTATAACTGAAGTCAAACTACAGCAATTGAGGAGTACCTGAAACAATTTACAAGACAAAGGAGTATCGTCCTCCTGTTCACTATTGTAACTGAAACAATCAAAATTATTGCAATGCTGTTACATACCTACTGGTTGCTGTTTTACTGAAGCTTTAAATGTGTCTTTCATCTGTTCAATAAAAATGTTTTGTAAAATTTTGTTCCTCACAATAAAATTAACACATGACACTGCCACACTCACATGCTGTGCTATGCAGCCTACAGTATAACTGATTTTTTTTGTATTGTATGAAGCAAGGAAGCACACACATAAACAACAAACAGCCATTGAATTGCACCACATATCTTTTCTCCACATATCACTGCTTGGAAATAATACAGCATATAATTTTACAAGCAATAAGAATGAAAGTACCAATCTGAGGTGACGGTGATTGTGTCTCGCATGGAAGTTACATTACAGCTGCTACATATTTTATTGCATTTGGTGCAATCCTGCAGACGGATAATAAAGTAGGCTATCTGCCTCTACATGCTTGATTGTCAAGGTTTCCCATAGTTCGTGGTACTCACAGGAGACGCCACGGGAAGGCTCTTGACTTGTCTCCCAAAAATTTGTAGAAGCAGTTACCAGTTACTACAGATTTCAAAGCGATGAAGTGCTTCCCTTTCGGTTTGCTGGCAAGAGGAACATACCATTCAGCATTGATGTCCTGATAAAGGGTTCTTTCTACGTTTGCAAAATGCTCGACATCAGGAACAACTTTAATAAAACTGAACTTGTAGCTAAGTGACTGGAAGAGATCTTGCAACGAGCTAACGTCCTGGCTCCGAAGGTAGCCTGCAACACGCTCACGCAAGCAAAACTCAGGCTCAGCCATGGCAGCGTGAGCAACAAGCGTGTCGTTGCGCGATGAAATTTCTGGAATTGCATCACGATGGCACAAGTGTGAAGACCACGGTCAAGCTCTGTTAAAAAA
Organism: Calvadosia cruxmelitensis; assembly: GCA_900245855.1. NCBI lineage: Eukaryota > Metazoa > Cnidaria > Staurozoa > Stauromedusae > Kishinouyeidae > Calvadosia > Calvadosia cruxmelitensis. The sequence continues at coordinate 31,339 of OFHS01000609.1, forward strand.
TGCACCATTTTTCTGTCGACTTTAGCGAAATTGCTCCCTCAAATTAGGCAATTGTTTAGCTGACGAACCAGTGATCAAGATTTCAGCCATCGAACCCTGTTGGCGAATCAAAATCCTCCAAAGCCGTGAAATTAAGCAATTGTTCTTCATTTTAGGCAATTGTTTGAGTTTTGAGCATCTACCAATCATATCCACAGATTTTCTTCGGCGTGTTTTGATCAAACTTCAGGAAATTGTTCTTGAATTTTAGGCAATTGTCCTTGAATTTAGACAATTGTCCTTAGATTAGATCACTAGACAACGCTGAGGCCAGAAGCTTTTGCAAAGGGTAAACAGAAAAGGAAAGTTACGTCATCACAACAAAATCACGGCCACAGATACCTTAGTCGCGTGACAGGTTTGACGTACGCTGTATCCGCCCCTGGCAACAAGTTACTTTGAGAGAAGCCAGAAAAGATAATTGCTGAACAGTTACACTTCCACTGGGTACCATTCGAAGGTACAAGTTGCTCAATTCAATAGTAGCCTATAAAAATAGTATACTATCAATTTCCTGATCCCTTGGAAGCTGGTCAGAGGGACAGTAAAACTTAAACCTATTACACTGAAATGATAGGGTTTATCAAGCGAGTTACCTTCTTCAACAATCTCCGTTTACGTTTTTCTTCTGCAGTCTCTGTTGCCTTGATGAGTTCTTTCTGCCTCCTGCAAGAAACAGTTTCAATTAGACTGATGCAAGAAGGTATTAGCATTTTAGGCTATACACAGGGCTCTAACTTGAGCCCTAGGATATTTTTTGTGTGAAGCTAGCGCAGATACGTCTGCTGTGCTCTTGAAGTCAGTTAGCAAGTCCTTATTTTCACACTAGATACAACAGAAGTTTGATTAATAAATTGTCAATTGTTACATTCTTTTAGGTACAGTGTGTCAGTTAGGAGTACAGTCAAACATGTACTAGCGGCCACCTCTGTAGAGCAGCCACCTGTGCATAAGGGCCACTCTTCATAACCTCAAAATGACACTTTCTATAGAAATTAACCTGGATGGAAAGTCCACCTGCCTCGAAAGGTCATCTTCCTCAGGTACCAAAGGTGGCCATTAATATAGGCAGGTTTCACTATGGCGACTAGCTAGTTTTCATTGTGCAACAGTAGAGGATTTGCTGGAAATTCCATTTGCATGGATGAATCAATATAGTAAAACCAACTAATTAAGGTTGCCCACAGTTGGCTTAAAATCGAACAATCAAGCTGTGCATGTGTGGTCTGGCTTGATGCTTAAGATTGTTTGTTTGCTAATCCTACTGCGTCCTATGGAGACATACCCTTGAATACCCTGACTGGCCTAGCCACTATACTGGAGGATGCGGCATTACCGGCTGTTTTATGAAAGAGATTTGGTTTTATAGGCCATTTTATAAGATCTGCGCTCACCAGTCATTCCATGACATGGCAGCCAGCAAATATGGGTCATCAAGGACAATCTGGTATTGCATGGTGATGCTTTGAATACTGATTCTCTTCCTTGGTATTATTTTGTCAGTTGCGTCTGACTGTGAATCACTGAGTGCTTTATGTGACAAGTTCATCAACAAACAATCTTTCTACATAGACGACTGTCTGTATAAACAAATCTGGCATTCTGGGCATGACTCTCAGTTAAATTCATCCTATAGATCAGTTACTAAGCAGTGGTGCTTACTATGATGATTGATAATAAAGGGTTACCACACGCCTGAGCGTGTGGTAACCTTTTTATAAAACGATCAACCTAGGAAATATGGTAGTAAATTGTATTTGAGTTGCAGTTATACCCCCCGAAACATCGACAGGCTATTGTTCGATCCACCAACGCCAGTTCCAAACACTGCCCTCGACCAATCATATTGCGAGAACGCATTCGATGCATGCAAAACGTTTTATAATTGACGTTCATCACACCAAAGGTGCATATGCGTGTTGTGTACATTGCAACAGGTTATAAAATCAAAGCGGTGTACACTGCGTATACGCAAACACGTAAATAGGTGTAGGAAATTTAACATTACAATTAAATAAATGTTTAAAAATTTTAATGTGGTTATATGAAATCTAAGCGAAGTTAAACTCACACCATTTGTGCGGCAGCATCTGAGATAGGGAGCCTGGGCCCTAGTCTCAGAGATCACTGGTAACTAGAGTCGCACGTCAGAACAGATACGCGCATATCTAGATCAAGTCCCGCAAGGCACTTCCATTCCAGCTTCGGCCTGACTCCTGCTAGTCANTTTACTAGCTACTAGCTAATTCTAGCACCATGTCTAGCATTCAACCTCAAGGCTGCAGAACATTTATATAGTTCTGGTTCACCTTCAAAAGCAGTTGGGTATTTCTGATGAAGTTTGGCCTTCAACGCTCTACAAAGAAAGAAAGNGAAATGTGTTATACTGAATCAACAAATCAGGTTATACAGTAGACTGCCTTTACTAAAAGCAGTGACTCTTTCAAATTAAACACACATATCTTATAACCAATAAGAACATCAGATAATCAGAATCAATCAACAAATTATAACAAACAATGTGTGAGATAATATGTTGACCTCTTCCGCATTTGCCGGCATGCTTTTCTTACACATCCTGCAACAATAGCTCAACAAATTATTTGCAAAGCCTAGTACCGTACTACGGTAGCCAATCTTTATGCTTTGGTCTACAAATGTCACCTTATCCTTCGGAAGATCATTTCAAGGTCCTTTCGTAAGTACACCAGCGTCTTTGTGTGGTTCTTGAATTCTTCCTGGAGATGAAGAAACCTTTCCTCTGACAAATCGTTAAAGCTTGCAAGCATCTGGTTTGTCTCTTCATATTTTAGCAACCTAGAGAAAAGAATAGAAATTCCTAGATACACGTTGATAGAAATACCAACCAAACTGTAAAGGGGAATTATACTCCTGACTGCATTCTGTGTTTGTTGGGTGGAAAACAGAAATTTTGACTTTGAGAATGTGCGGATGATGCGGGGATAGGAGTCATACAAATTCTTCTTAATAATCGGAGGTGCACTAAATTAGCCAAAATAAGAGACTTGCGCAGATGCGCATATTAGTTGTGGAGTTTGTCCAGGGAATTAATTTTCAGAGCACAGCATAGAATGCAGTCTGGGGAATACTTGATGATAATGATGGTTGTTAATCGCTGATTGGTGGACGCTAGTTCCCATTCCCTTTAGTTTTCATATTCGCCATTTGTCCACTACCTTGTTCTCGTATTTGTCCTTGTCCATGTATCTTTGGACATGGTTTCAGGATCTTTCTGTATGTTTAATGTTATTTTGTGTAAATATTCTTCCTGTTGTTAGCTCTACGTATTCTATGTCTCTTCCCTCGTTCTTGTGTTTCGAACAAGTCAGTCGTAACACAAAGTTTCTACTTGGAAGTCAATTCGTAGTGGCATGCAAGCTCTGTTACTTCAACCATGTACAGTTCAATTTCGTTAGCTTTGGAGTACTAGAGTACCTGGAATTTTGACAATGGTCCTGTGCCAGACCAGACTGGAATTTATGCACTGCGCGGCGGAGGTCTCCGCCGCGCAAATCTGGCTTGCTGGATCCGCAGCCGCGCAGATTCTGAGAATTGAGCTCAGCTGCAGACATTTTCATCAGAAAAACAGGCTCTCTCCGCGCAATCCTTACTGTAACTCTGCTTTACAAGCTGAAAACCGCGGCCGGACTGCGCATTTTTGTCACATAAACGAGAGGCCAACCGCGCAAAATAGTTCGGAAAATTTTTCTCCGGCGCGCAAAATACAAAGATTCCAGTCTGGGTGCCAGACTGAAGAATATGGCAATTATGAACCCGAGATCAGTTGAGTTGGAAACTTTTGCTCACTTGAGATTTGATTGTACAACAAAAATAACGTGGGCTGCAGCTGCTCTTCATTTTCGATGTGAACACAGAAATTCAGCAGCAAACAGAGCTCAGTCAAGCAATATTTTAGCTGAACAGTAAGCTATATCCTATTTTGTGCATTAGCGCACTTGAATGCAGCACTTCAGGATCTTTTTCAGCATTCTATGCACTTGCACTAACGCACTTGACCATTCTAACTTCTGTTTACCCGAGTTCTCGACGAGATGTGCCATGTTGGCATGTTCCGCAAGTCTGACCAGCTTGGTACGAAGTGGGCTGAATTTTCAGCATAATGATCCCCACTATCATCAATTCAGCACTTACGTTGCTTTCTGTGTTGCCGTCATGTGCTGCACGCCATCCTTGTCCAGCATAGAAAACAAGGCCTCGATGAAAAGGTTCCCATTCCGTTCCATGTTCCGTTCTGTCTCTTGAAACGAAGCACCTGCCATCTGAGTGGACCGTGCTCCTTCGACATCTCCACTAGTACTTTCTTTCCTCTCTTCAGCTTCTGGCAACGAGTTATGAGCGTCAACCATGAGTGTAGAATGTAAAATTTAAATCCTCTTAATTCAGCGACAAAGTATTTCCTTGACTTCTTGCTGCTGTAAAAATAGCCACCATTTTGAAGCAGTGGTTCCCTCGTAATCACTCCTTGGCGGGAAATGTGAATTTCAAGTGAAAGAGGCACGGTGGGCAACTTAACATGGCCGCCCGCAAAGGAAAGAGAAGCACATCCTCCAGAGGATTGCTTCGGACGACGAAAACTACCGAAGGTTATACAGCCAAGACCAACAAACTGGCTTTCACAGAGTTTAAAAAGTCTCCAGTGGTAGTTGGTATAGATTCGGAATGTGATGATCTGGAGATAACGGCTGTAATCCCCCCACCGAAGAAAGTGTTGAAGCTCAAATCGTCCCGAGTGAATCTACCAACCGACTCAAACCGCTCGGCCACGGAAGCTTTACGTAATAACGACAAGTCATGTAAACGTGAAGACAATATAAAAGAACATGGTTTTACTTTTAAACCCCGAAACCAAAGTATCGTTACAGATCTGGACCGATTTAGAACTACATTGAATCCCTTTCATTGCGTCAAACAATGCGTTAGCTTGACATCGGAAGATGAAGAACGTTCGCCTTCGTTGGACGTCTTGATAGATGCAATCTCAGCGGAAAGAAATCTCCTCTTAAATGAAGCTACGACTAACGGCACTGCTGTTGCTGCTGATGCCGTAATCACTGATCTTGAATCTAACGAATTATCAAACATTGAAAGCGAGAAAGCAGAAGGAAATGCTCTTGAACCTGAGTCAAACGACGCCAGAAATTTTGAAAATATCGAAGCAGAAATTGAGGATTATACCAAGAACCCTTACTATTGGGAGAATTTCAAACATATTCTGACCACAGTGATGTCTGATGTGGATTACCGCGCTCTTTTCAATGAAACTGATTTAAACCAGGTAAATACATTTTGGTCTCTGGGAGACGAAGCTCAAAAGTTGTACATAAGACTCTATCAAAGGAAACATTGTTGGTTCAACTGCTCTGATATCCATTATCCTAACATTGCAAAGGAGTTAAAGGATGTGTTTGATGAGCTTATCAAAGCAGGTAGGTTTAGTCATCTGTAAGGGATATTTACCTCGGATGTTCTAACTGCTAATTGTCAAATCATTCCTATGGATGCTGTTCGGCCAGCTAAATGTGATTTCGAATATTCGGAGGGCATTAAATCGATTTGATTGAAATCAATCTAATAGAATAATCATCATCATCATCATGTCCCATCCTCAGGGGGGTTGGAGGAAAAACGATAGATCTCCAGGATTGCCTGTCCATTGCAGTTCTCACTGCCTGAGTGTACGTGAGTCCAGTCATTTGTTTTACGTTGTCGGTCCATGCTGTTCTTGGTCGACCTCGTCGGCGTTTGCCGTCAATCTTTGCCTCTAGCAATGTTCTTTGGAGTCTGTTGGCCCTGATGATGTGGCCAAAGTACTGCAGTCTGCGCTTTCTGATGTTGAGGAGCAGCTGAGGAGGAGTTTTCATTCTGTCTAGTACTTCCTCGTTGGTAACTTGTGAGCTGTCCATGGAATAATACCTTGTTTTAAATGCAATTTGGCTTCGAATAATACCTTGTTTTAAATGCATCACTCAACAAAGAAAACAACAGTACGGATTAGTTTTTGTGTACTAAAATTTCTTGTAGCAATAGAACACTTCACGGAAGATGCCGTTTAAATAGATGAATTGTAGAGCTTGAGTGGCTATGGAATTTTCATAATCGATTAACCGATTGAAATAACTAATAAATCGATGGTTAACCGAAGATAACAATAGAACAATAGACATAGCAATAACTGCTGCAGCCCTAATGAATTTTGATGGCTCTTCTATGGAAGAGATGTTCTTTTGTTGATATTTGTATATTAAAGCACTATTCGAATCAGAAACCCATTAGATATTGAATTATGTTGATAATATTTACTATTGGAACAGCATCCCTAACCACCCCTAATGTAGAAACTAAATTAATGTTTGTTAGTTATGATAACCAGCTTGAATACTGTCAATGTGGCATAATCAGACCATATTGGAAATCATGCTTATTCAGACTGTGAGGTGTGTATGTTGAGGCGTTGATGGAAGAACAGGTGAGTTTATGATGTAGCTGAATGTATAATTATAGCAGATACGATGGAGTATAGCCAGCCCGTCACTCCGTCAAAAGGCTCAAGAGTAGAGATTGCAAGAAAATGATGTTACAAAATGCAAGACATTTATAGCGACTGACAGAAGGCGCTGATTGGTGGTCTAAATGCTGATGTAAATGCTTTATGAGACCGCCACAAGACCAAGCGGGTAGATGAATAATCCAGATGTAGAGGCATGGAACAAGAGCGATGTAGGAATAATATGAAGCTAAATGTAATTTCAGGTGAGGTTGAACCCACACCATAGTGCCAGCGGGCTTTGAAGTAGAGATGCGTCGGATATCCGAATCCGATCCGATCCGGCACCGGATTTGCGAAAAAATCCGAAATCCGAATCCGACCGGATCTTTTATTAATCCGTTTACATTTTCGGATTTTCTTTATTCTTAAAATAATTACTTCGCTCCCATATACGCTGCCATTTGCTCTTGCCTAGTGGACCAACTCATACTCTTATCAAGTTGTAAACATGATCAAAGAGCATTTGACAAGCTTGCAAGCAACTAGAACCACGACTGGTACAGTTGTTGATTTGTTATGGGTTGTGTTGCTGTTGTGTTCGTGTTACTCAGTGGTTGATCGAAAATCGAAAGCCACAGACAACT